>APFE030178697.1:157978-197134 GCA_000404065.3 Pinus taeda
GAGAAACAAAACATGGGATTTGGTTGAGCTACCCAAAGGTAAAGAAGTCATTGGAGTAAAATGGGTTTATAAAACCAAGAGCAATGCTGAAGGCAAGATAGAAAGGCACAAGGCAAGGCTGGTTGTCAAAGGTTACAAGCAGCAGTATGGGAGAGATTATGAGGAGACTTTCGCACCGGTTGCAAGGATGGAAACCGTGAGAGCAGTGCTGTCCATAGCAGCACAAAACAAGTGGAAAGTCTACCAAATGGACGTGAAGTCAGCATTCCTAAATGGAGTGTTAAAGGAAGAGGTTTATGTTGAACAACCTCTAGGCTATGAGAAGAAAGGTGAAGAGCACAAAGTGTGCAAATTGAATAAAGCTCTTTATGGGCTGAAGCAAGCGCCAAGAGCATGGTACAGCAGAATAGATTCATATCTATTAGATAGTGAATTCGAAAAGTGTGAAGGAGAACCCACCCTCTACATCAAAGAAAAAGATGGTAAAATTTTAATTGTTGTCTTGTATGTTGATGATGTTATTTTTACAGGTAATGATGATCGGCTCATTAAGAATTTTAAATCAGTTGTGAAAGAAGAATTTGAAATGACTGACATGGGTTTCTTGAGATACTTCTTAGGCATAGAAGTAGATCAAAATGAAAAATGAATTTTTATCTCACAGGCAAGATATGTAAATCAAGTATTGAGCAGATTTAACATGCAAGAATGTAAGACAGTGATCACTCCCACAGTAATGGGATTAAAACTCAGCAGAGAGGACAGCAGCAAGGATTTTGATCCTAGTTTGTACAAGAGTATTGTAGGGAGCCTTATATATTTAACAGCAACTAGGCCTGACCTTATGTATGTTGTTAGTTTAATTTCCAGATTCATGGAGAGGCCAAAGGAGGCACATTGGCAAGCAGCAAAAAGAATTTTGAGGTATGTCAAAGGTACCAAAATGTTTGGAATTTTATATAATGTCTCAGAGCATTCAGATTTGGTTGGATACACAGATAGTGATTGGGATGGAAATGTTGATGATCAGAAGAGCACTTCCGGTTATGTTTTTCATATGGGTTCAGGAGCCATTTCATGGGCTTCTAAGAAGCAGTCCATTGTAGCATTGTCTACAGCAGAGGCGGAATATGTGGCAGCTATAGCAGCAGCATGTCAAGCAGTTTGGATGAGAAGGATGTTGAGGAGCTTAGGCCAAGAGCAAGCAAAAGCGACAGTGATTTTTGTGACAATAACTCAGCTATTGCATTGTCAAAGAATTCAATGTTTCGTAAGAGAACGAAACACATTGATACAAGGTTTCACTACATCAGAGAATTTGTGAACAATGGAGAAATTGTCCTAGAACATTGCAAGACTCGAGAACAGGTTGCAGACATCTTGACAAAGCCATTGGATCAGAAAAGCTTTGAATTTTTAAGGAAGTGTCTGGGTATGACTGAATGCCCAACAGTTGAAATTAAAGGGGAGTGTTGGATATGCAATTTCAACGCAGTCGTACCAACGCCCAAAACCACTGCAGTAAAACCACAAACCCGCTTGAGGCATATCGGACCGCTCTTTGGTATGGAGTGGTTTCCGTACACAAGGGCCTGATACAATATAGTGTTGACGCATGGCTCTCCTCATACGTCATCATCTCTGACATATTGGGACATAAAGTTCAACATAAAAGAGGCTCCCGATATCTCCGTCCACCGTCCGATCTGCTCTAGCGTTCTCCACCGTCGATTGCTCCAAGCTGCATACGACCAACATTAAAAGCTTGGCGTGGAGTAAAGTCAAGTTGAATTTTGAACATACCTTTATTAAAGTTTTGTCATAGGAGTAGGTGAATTTTTAATTTTCTTTTACGGCATGTATGGGCGTAATTTAAAATAGGCATGGGCATAGGTAAATGTTCTTAAATTTTAATGTTTTTTTACGGGAGTATGGTCATGTACGCAAGGTAATTTTTTTTGGTGTTGTCGTTGCATACGTATAGTATGTTTATGTTTTTGTTGACCATTCGGTAAGTGTAAGAAATGAAAAACGCACAGCAGTGCAGGAGCGAAGAAGTGAAGAGGTGAATGAAGAAAACGAGGGGAAGCTTGTATCAAAAACCATGAATTGTTTCACAAAGCAGTGAAAAGGGAACAGTAAGTTTTGGTGAATTTGTAGTTTTTCACACAACAGTGTGTTGATCATTTTATTTCTTTTACAGCAGTAAGTCCTTGTAATCTTTGTTTTCACACAGCAGTGAATGTAAATGAAATTTTTACACATAGTGGTGTAAAATTTCAAAGGAGACAGAGTAATTTTGTTGAAATGGTTTGGTGAATCCCTCTGAGTGAAAGAGGATGAATATGTATGAGTGAATTTATTTTAATGAATAAATATCTTTTATGGTGGTGCAATACTCTGTTCTCAGTTAATTTTTTTTAAAAGCCTTCCTGTGCACAAAAAATCCTTGAGTAAAGGAAACAGAGCATTGGCTCTGTGTGCTTGGATTTTGTATTTTTGGGATTTTGCCAATAAAATCCCCAACACTGACCACCACAAAATGTGCATACAGGCCATAAAGAGGAAGAGAGTGTCGTGGGGGCGCTCATACCACACGAATAAAGTGGAATTAAAAGATGTCTCCAGAGTATTGTATTGCCTTCAGAGCGTGTTCTATAGCGCCTTCTAGATGCATCGGCAGTGAAATCCAGAAGGGCTACCCAATTTTCTTCATATAAATAGCGGAGATCACGGACAATCAAAGCACAAGCTCTCCAACAAAAACGGTTTGGCCAGGGAGATTTTCAGAGGTCTCGGCTTCTGAGTTTGAAGATGTTGAAGTTGAAGGGTTTGCTCCTCACGAAGACCTTATACCCATGGGCTCTGCTGTCAGACAAGTGCAGGTGCCATGTAGTGGAGGTCGCTCCGGCCATTTCCGAACGTTATTTTGTTCCGACCTGCTCTGAAATCGAGCCTTCGATTTCATAGCAAAGTCTCCGTGTCCAGCAATCACTGTCTCAGTCGAATCTGTGCTCTTCATATAGCCAGAGTTAGGATAGCCATGTACCGCAAATAGAGATAGCCCGATGCCCTACTCATGTACGGGCTGCTTGTTTATCACAGCTCCATGCCGCGTTTAATATCAACCAGGGTTAAAAAATTCCCTTCGACAGAGTTAATATCAAACTCGCCTTCAACAGTGTTAAAGATCAAATACACTGAGAAAAATAGCTTTCAATTCGCAGCTCCAAAAAGAGATCACAAGCCATGGAACTTTTCGTGTTTATTTTTGCCACTGTCTAAATGTTTATATGAAATCAAAAGAAATAGAGGAATTCTGGAATCTCCCAAGGTAAGAAAATGGTCGACCATCAAAACCTCTCAGAAGCCGGGAAAACAAGAAAATAATCCGAAGATCTCGTATTAATACAAAAGTTCGATCGGCCCTACGGCAAAGCGCATTTAATAATAAATAAATAAGATACTCATCCGGCGTATCGATCACATTCAATTTGCTGCCGTCTTTCGTAGTGAGTTGTTCCAATTGACAAGTGGAAGTAACAGGGTCAAGTTTGCAAAGAGACTTGAAGGCCTTGGGGGCAAAGAAGGAATCAACTGTTGCACTTTTGCCATAGCCCGAAAATTGCAATTGTAAAAGTGCAACCGGTCTCCTTTCAGAGCTCCCCCTTTTACAGCCACTTGTCAATTGGAACAAGTCACGGCTAAAGATGGCAGAAAATTGAATGCGTTCATTACTCCAGGTGAGTATCTTATTTATTTATTTATTATTTAATGCGCTTCTGATATTCTATTTTTTGGGAAGGGGTGAAAGAAAGTTTTTTTCAATAAATTTCATTTTTTTTAAGGTAGTTGGAGGTTCACGTGAGCTTTATATTTATTGATGGTTCAAATTTAGTTTTATTGAAGGTTATTTTGAATTCTGGTTGGAGAGTGGAGTTTTTAGTGTTTTGAAAGCCTAGTTGAAGTTTAGTTTGTGGCTTAAATTTTAGTTGAAGTTTAGTTTGTGGCTTAAGTTTTGGTGTGATATTGAGGAACTTGAGCTTTAGTGAAGAACTCTTGCAATGATATTTGTAGGCTAGTCTAGTTCATTCATGTACTGTTATGAGAGTTATTCGTTGAAGATGATGATAAGGCACGGTCTTATTGTGGAAAGAGGTGGAATAAGAAAAGAGTTATAGTGAAATTCTTTTGTGCTAGGAATGTAGGTTGCATAGGGTGAGTGTTTAGTGCAAACTTTTATAAGACACATGAAATGAACCTTCTACATTCTAAAGGCATGTTTGGTTACAATTGTGTTGAAAAGCCCATGTAGCCCATGGAGCATAAAGAAATCTATAGTGTTGAGTGGTGAGAATTTCTCTTTAAACATATAATAAGCCTAAGCTACCTTTGAACAACAAGAGTTGAGGAAGTTGAAGTTCATTATGGGAAGACCTCTTTTTGATCAAAATATGCTACTCACATGCAGGGAATCAAGTATAAAGAGCAAGTCAAGAAACCTAGTTGGAAATAAGAAATTTAAGGTCTATGGGTCAAGTTGTTGTGATGAAGGTTGAAGGTGCAAACATGAGGGTTGCATGGTTAGATGACAACCCAATTTTTTGAGGACTATAAGTTATTGATAACAGCTAAGATTTTACAGGTACAAGAGCGGGCTAGAGTATGCATGCATTAGTAGACTTAACAGTCAAATGGCTGCATGGAGTTGGATCCCTTATCCCACAAACAATGGGGGTCTCATACACTAATTTGGTGCCTCTGTTGGGCTTGACCTTAAAATGATAATAATAATATTAATAATAATCAAGGAACAACTTGAAGTCTTGGAATGGTGCCTACAATTAAATTATTTCGTGCTTAGCTTCTGCATTGGTGTCTCCTAGAAGTTGGGGCCTACATTTGTGCTAAGCTAGGTGAATGAAATATGTGCAAATATTGTAATTTAGCCCTTACTTTTTACACAAAGTTTACAAAATATTTCCAAACAAAAATTGTTTAATTTTTTCTCACTTGTTTCATGAGTTATGTGAATCAAATGTTTTAAAATATAAAAATAATGAAATATTGATTCACCTTCACTCTAAGTATTTCAAAAACCATCCCTCTTCTTTTAAATGCCCTTTTGCTATTGATGTTATAAATGTTGAAAACTAGTGAGGCTAATCATTATTTTGTTACTTTAACAATATTCCCTAAAAAAATTAGATAAATCACAATACACTTCTTTATATCATAAACACTTATATAATTTTATTTGATAAAAAAATTTGTAAAAAAATTTGTAAACTTTTTGTATAATGTAAGCACTAATTTACAACTTTTGTAAACACCAACCTAAGTAGTTGGTGACAAATCCATCGTGGTTATCATCTTACACACTAGACAAGCCTATCACCCACATCCACATCCTTGAATGTTCTTCCTTTTCAAAGAATGGCTTCAATATTTACAACACTGTAACACTGTAACACAACCATCATGGCACTTCTTAGCATGTCCAACCAAGCTTGTGGTTGCTTCTCCTTTGAGACTTGGAGATTCCTCCAATTGTATCTCTACATGTGACCTTCGTTTAGCTACTAGCTTCACCTTCACTCCCTCTAGTTTATTTACCTCATTCACATCTGCTATTATGAGAGTTAGGAAGAACACAAACTCCAATACCTTTAAAGGGCCAAATTTATCTTAATGACTTTCCTCATACATGGATTCCACAATAGTGTTCCTCCTAGTCCAGGAGAATCAGGTGGATTCCATAATAGTGTTCCTCCTAGTCCGGGAGAATCAAGTGATCTAGAATATTTAGCAAGAGACCACTCTGCAAATGTTGGTTAAGCCGTATTCCTTTGAGGCTTGAATTTATCTAGATTTTCTTGAGTTCAGTTGACCCGGATTTACTTTTTTCTCAAGAAGAAATAAATATACATTCTTCACTAATAAGTGAGAAGCTATATAATTTAGATACAAGCATTTGTGATCGTTGAGAAGGGGATTCAAAACCGAGTCAAACAAAAAGAGAACCAAAAAAACAAAGTAGAACAAAGTTGGAGAAATACTGTAACATAGGAACGAATAGACAAAAACATGGTCTAGCCCTTTTTTGGGCTCATAAGAAATATATCCATGAATACAAAATTGTCCACAGAAAAATCACTAGGGCATTCAGAGTGTAAAGGAGCACGAATTATGAATATAATTATCAATCAAGATTTCAAAAAACATTTTTCCAAGGAAAAGAGGGATCCCGTGTTTGGACAGAGCATTAGCTTCCATATTTTTTTCTTTGTACAAATGGAGGAAAGAAATGCCACTGAAGGAGGAGCGGAGGGAAGTTACCTTTTCCATTTATTGGTGAAGCAAAGGAATCTCAAAAGAGTTCCTCCCTTGCAACCAATCAATAAAATTTTAGAATATTCAGCAATCCTTATGGAATTGATGGAAAACCAAACAACTCTATGAAGTAATCCCCACACCGCCACAATCTCTATCCAACAATTTGTGAAACCACCTCCATTCTAATAGAAGTGAAACTCCCTACTTGGACAAATATTAATAAAAGCTTCACATCCATAGTGACCATCAACAAAATCTCCATCAAATAAGTGAAAAGGAAAATGCAACCCGAGATCCTGGAAGTGAACACTACGGTAAGGAGACCAAGGGGTGCAACGGCCAATCTCAAGGAAATAACCAATAATTTTGTTATTAGAAGAATGGTAATCTCGAGTCGAGTTCTCAATGCCAGAGGCATTCTAGAATTCCAAATCGCGCATACAACACACAGGGGGGTAGCTACATAGGGCCTTTGATTCAAATACCAATACAATGGATATTCTAAGGTGGAGTACCAATCCTTATCAATCCTGATATTCAACAAAACTGCCACATAGTCCCAAATGGCCTTAGAAAAAGGGAAATCTAAGAACATGTGAACAATGTCTTGAAAAGTAGATCGAAATAAATGGCATTGACCCGGACCCTAGAAACCCCTTTTAATCAAATTCAAAATTCTCCCAAGTCGGGATACGGTTAAAAAGGGCCAGTGAGCTAAATCATTTAATCTTCAAGGGGGCTTCCCATTTCTACCTGGGCATAGTCCATTCGATCAAAAGAATAAGAAGTGGAGAAACATAGCTGTAGGCTTCCCATTTCCACCTGGGCATAGTCCATTCATCAAAGGACTACAAAGTGGAGAAACATAGATGTAGGTGTAGATTTCTCTGAAAGTGTTGTTGCCACCTACAACTCAACATCCACATGCAAGAGAATTGGCCCTATCATTTAATGCAATCAGTGCCATAATGAGTTTGTGTGTATATGACTCTCATTCAAATTCAAACTCAACATTAAGTCCCAATTCCCATGAATGAGGCCAAGAAGGAAAGGGGCGTGCATTGGGGAACTAGTTTTTTAGGTCAACTAAATGTGAGACTCCCAACTCATGCAATGAAAATATGATTTGAGGAGGGATATTTTAGTCTCTATTCATACCCTTGATATGTTGGGGATTTTTCTGGTAAAATTCCAAAAACAAATTAATTGAACACAAAGACAATGCTCTCTTTTTCTCTCCACACTATCTTGCACAAAAAAGCTTTAAAATTTCTAAGGAGATAGATTTTTTCCTCACACATAAAAACTCTTTGTATTCATTAATAAGAGACTGATACAAAATTCATTCTCTTTTTCTCAGAGGGATTCACCAAGAACTTCAAAAGAGATTATTGTGTCTCCTTTTGAAAAGATTTACACTCCTCTGTGTAAATTTCTCATTTACATTCACTACTGTGTAAAAACAAAAATTAAATGGATTTACTGTTGTAAAAGAAATCCCTTACATATGCTTTGCTGCAAATATTTCTTCCCTCACTCTCCTCTGTTCTTTTTGTTTCGCACTGTTGTGTGTTTCAATACAAAAAAAAAAATACAATAATACAACAACCTACCAAAAGCATTACATATTGTTTTTACTTATGCCCTAAGAAAAAAAAAACTCCCGTGAAATAAAAAACTATAAAATTAAAATCTTTACCAAAACTTACCAACCCACAGTAAATTACATTTACTGTTTTACTGACAAAAACGACGGTCAAAAATGAAACTTTTACTCCACATCAATTTCATTTTGCAGGCCTGTACTTCAACCATTGAAATATGCGATTTGCGATTTGCGATTTGATCGCATAGCGAAATCGCATTCAATGGAAGAGAAAAATGAAGCATTAACATTTGGGTGCGATCTGCGATATGCGATCGCATCGCATCGCAACATCGCAATCGCAGAAATCAAGTGAACAAATGAAGGCTCCAAGCATATATGCAATTTACGATCTGCGATCTCATTGCATCACAAGGTAAAATAATTCTGCAGTTGAAATTATTATTTCAACACTCCCCTTTAATATCAACTGCTGGGTTATGAGTTATACCCAAACGTTTTCTTAAAAGCTCAAAATTTTTCTGTCCCGAAGGCTTGGTCAAAATGTCTGCAACCTGTTCTTGAGTGCTACAATGTTGTAAAACGATTTCTCCATTGTTCACCAATTCTCTGATGTAGTGGAACCTTGTATCAATGTGTTTCGTTCGTTTGTGAAACACAGAATTCTTGGACAGGGCAATAGCTGAGCTATTGTTACAAAAAATAATCGTTGCATTTGCTTGCTCTTGGCATAGGCTCCTTAGCGTCCTTCTCATCCAAACCGCTTGACACGTTGTTGCTGTAGCTACCACGTATTATGCCTCACAATGGGCTGTTTCTTAGAAGCCCATGAAATTGTTCCTGAACCCATGTGAAAAACATAACCAGAAGTGCTTTTCCGATCATCTCCACTTCCAGCCCAATTGCTATCAGTATATCCAATTAAATCTGAACATTCTGAAACAGTATATAAAATTCCAAGCATTTTAGTACCTTTGACATACCTCGGAATTCTTTTTGCTGCGTGCCAATGTGCTTCTTTTGGCCTCTCCATGAATCTGGAAATAAAACTAACAGCAAACATTATATCCAGCCTAGTTGCAGTTAAATACATGAGGCTGCCAACTATGCTCTTATATAAGCTAGGATCAAAATCCTTGTTGTTGTCCTCTTTGCTGAGTTTTAATCCCATTACCGTGGGAGTGATCGCTGCCTTGCACTCTTGCATATTAAATCTGCCCAACAATTCATTTACATATTTTGCTTGAGAGATAAAAATTCCATTTTCATTTTGATCTACTTCTATTCCTAAGAAGTATCTCAGCAAACCCATATCACTCATCTCAAATTCTTCTTTCATGACTCATTTGAAATTTTTAATGAGGTAGTCATCATTACCTGAAAAAATTACATCATCAACATACAATACTACAATTAAAATCATACCATCCTTTTCTTTGATGTAGACGGTGGGTTCCCCCCTCACATTTGTCAAACTCATTTTCCAATAGATAGGAACCTATCCTACTGTACCACGCTCTTGGCGCTTGCTTCAGCCCATAAAGAGCTTTCTTCAATCTGCATACTTTGTGTTCTTGGCCTTTCTTCTCATAGCCTAGAGGTTGTTCAATATAGATCTCCTCCTTTAACACTCCATTTAGGAATGCTGACTTCACGTCCATTTGGTAAACTTTCCACTTGTGTTGTGCTGCTATGGACAACACTGCTCTCACGGTTTCCATTCTTGCAACCGGTGCGAAAGTTTCCTCATAATCTCTCGCATACTAGTGCTTGTATCCCTTGACAACCAGCCTTGCCTTGTGTCTTTCAATTTTGCCTTCAGCATTACACTTGGTCTTATAGACCCATTTGACTCCAATGACTTCTTTACCTTTTGGTAACTCAACCAAATCCCATGTCTTGTTTCTTTCTATGGCATTCATTTCCTCATCCATAGCTTCTATCCATTTATTATCTTTAATTGCATCTTTGAAATGAATAGGGTCATCAACATGACAATATAATGCAAACAAAGAATTCATACCTTCATTTGGTGCCTCTTGCTCATAAATATCACTTAAATTTCTGAATTTCTTACCTCTTTCATTTGGTGTGCAAGTGCTTGAAGAAGCACTTGAATTTCCTCCTTGTGGTGTGCTTGGAGAAGCACTTTCATTTCTCCTCAAGGGTGTCTCTTGTTGCCCTTGTGTTCGTGCTGCTTTTTGGGGATGCATTTCAGCCATTTCATCATCATCTTCATCACGAGACAAACAATTTTTAACATTTACTGTTTTCTCTATGCTTCCATCCCAAGCTTCCTCTTCAATGAATTGAACGTCTTTGCTCACAAAAAACTTCTTGGTAGATGGGATATACAACCTGTAAGATTTGGACTCCTCACTGTATCCAATGAAAATACATTTCTCCCCTTTGTTGTCCAACTTCCTCCTTAGCTGATCTCGAATGTGTGCATAGGCCACACATCCAAAAACTTTCATGTGGGTGACTCCTTGCTTTCTCCCACTCCATGCTTCTTCCGGCACTTTGTTCATGACTGCTTTTGTAGGACACCTATTCAAAATATACACTGCACAATTTACAGCTTTAGCCAAATACTCATTTGGCAAATGCTTTGCCTTCAACATGCTCCTCGCCATATCCATGATGGTCCTATTCTTCCTTTCAGCAACTCCATTTTGCTGCGGGGTGTACCTAGCTGTAAATTGCTTATAAATTCCATTTTCTCTACAAAACCGTAGGAATTCCTTGGAGATATACTCACCTCCTCTGTCAGTTCTCAAAACTTTGATGCGCAGCCCACTTTGATTTTCCACAAGTGCTTTGAAATTGCAAAATTTTTCAAACACTTCACTTTCGTTCCTCAGGAAATAAACCCAAGTTTTTCTAGTAAAATCATCAATGAATGTTAGAAAATATTGGCTGCCTGCAAGTGATGGAGCTTGCATTGGTACACATAAATCTGAGTGGACAATTTCTAAGGGTGCCTTTGCCCTTATGCTTTTCCTTGATGGAAAACTTTCTCTGTGTTGTTTCCCTAAGATACAACCTTCACAAAGGCTGTCCGGTTTCTCTATTAATGGTAATCCTCTTACCATTCCTTTTCTGCTCAGCAAGTTAAGACCTCCAAAGTTGAGATGTCCAAATCTCAAGTGCCACATCCAATTTTCATCCTTTGGCACACTTTGAAAAGCCTCTTGGGTAACTGCTGCCATTACTTCTTTGTTTTTCAAATCTGCTCTAATTCTAAGAGGGAACATTCTGTTCCTTGTCATCTTCACTTCAGCAATGCATCGTTTGCTGGGTGATCTATCGATGATGGTGCATACATCATTCTCAAAGAAAACATTGTAACCCTTTTGAACAAGTTGTCCAATACTCAAGAGGTTACATCTCATTCCGGGAACATAATAGACATCTGCTATGGTTTTCCTTTCTCCTTCCTTCAAGAGTTTCTCCATGAGATCTTATTTGTGTGACCAGACCAATCACATGTGTGAAGAATGAGTCAATATTGTCTGACTCCTTCATGCAAAAATTTTCAAAATCTCTCCTCAACAACTGTAGTTTTGCTGTCTTCACTTTCTCCATGCCTTGATAGGCTGTCTTGAGAGTTTCCCATGCTTCTTTGGATGTCTTGGCTGCTGCTATCCTTGGAAACACACTCTCATGCACTGCTTGATATAAAAATACGAGGGCTTTGGAATCCTTCTTCCTATTGCTCTTCAACAAATCTTTCTCTACCTCAGTTAATCTATTAAACTCATTTTCATCCGCGGGCTCTTCAAAACCATCTTGAACTAATTCCCATAAATCTTGTGAGGCAAAGAGGGCTCTCATGGTTATTGCCCAATAGTCATAGTTTTTTCCATTAAACTGTGGGAGCTGAGTATTAAACATACTCATGCTAGTGTTGGTGCTGGTGATAGCCATTCTTTCACTCCTTAGCTATGCTTTAAATATTTGACTGTGTATTTAAAAAAAACCACTGACTGTCTTCAACAACTACACAAAAACTTTTAAAAATACCTCGATCCCTTTTTTGACTAAGTCTTCACTCTGCTGGAGAAGCTGCTGCAACAAGAAACCTTCCTTCAGCTTCTTTGACACCTTCAAAGAGCCTGAACTAGCTCTGATACCACTGTTGGGGATTTTTCTGGTAAAATTCCAAAAACAAATTAACTGAACACAAAGACAATGCTCTGTTTTTCTCTCCACAGGATCTTGGCATAGGGAAGCTTTAAAATTTCTGAGCAGAAAAAGTTTTTCCTCACACATAAAAACACTTTGTATTCATTAATAAAAGACTGATACAAAATTTATCCTCTTTTTCTTAGAGGGATTCACCAAGAACTTCAAAATAGATTACTCTGTCTCCTTTTGAAAAGATTTACACTGCTCTATGTAAATTTCTCATTTACATTCACGACTGTGTAAAAACAAAAAGTACATGGATTTACTGCTGTAAAAGAAATCCCTTACATATGCTCTGCTACAAATATTTCTTCCCTCACTCTGCTATGTTCTTTTTGTTTCGCACTGTTGTGCGTTTCAATACAAAAAAAAATACAATAATACAACAACCCACCAAAAGCATTACATATTGTTTTTACTTATGCGCTAAGACAAAAAACTCCCATGAAATACAAAACTATAAAATTAAAATCTTTACCAAAACTTACCAACCCACAATAAATTACATTTACTATTTTACTCGCAAAAACGGCGGTCAAAAATGAAACTTTTACTCCACGTCAATTTCATTTTGCAGGCCTGTACTTCAACCATTGAAATATGCGATTTGCGATTTGCGATTTGATCGCATCGCGAAATCGCATTCGGCGGAAGAGAAAAATGAAGCATTAACATTTGGGTGCGATCTGCGATATGCGATCGGATCGCATCGCAACATCGCAATTGCAGAAATCAAGTGAACAAATGGAGGCTCCAAGCATATATGTGATTTGCGATCTGCGACCTCATTGCATCGCAAGGTAAAATAATTTTGCAGTTGAAATTATTATTTCAACATGATCGCGTCCAACCCGATGAGGATCTTAGCACCATTGCTTGCTAGCTATGTTAAATTTCCATAAAGCCAAAATTTGGCAGACATCAAGCTGCTCCAAGTAAAATATTTCCTACACTTTGAGGGGGCTGTAGTAGCTACCCAATCCTCCAAGCATTGCTGCTAAAGATTTGTTGCTAAAGATTTTTTCCTAGGATGATTTCACTCCGTTATCCCTGAACATTAGAAAAATTCCAAAGATTGTGAGAAAGGAGGGTTAGATTAATGTGTTTTGTGTCCCTTAGTCCAGGACCACCCTAATCTTCAGGGTGAGATAGAGAATTGAGATTGACGAGTTGGAAATTTTTGGTTGGCCCTACTCCTAACCGCGGGAACTTGGTGATGATGGATTGACTTTGTGGATGATCATCGATGGAAAAATAATTAAGTGCATCCAAAATATTGAAATACCTCATAGAATAGATTTAATCATGATCACCCTACCACTAAACGTCAGCCATTTGTGGTCCCGTACATAAATACTTTTCTAAATTTTAAGGATCATCTAATCTGAGTCCATGATTCAGTAGTTGCAATGTTTAAGGAAGCAAACCAAGTAATTGAATACAAAATAAAGAGGAACAGATTCAATCACAAAGAGAGTGACTATGTGTTGGCATATCAGAACATCCTTCTCATAAGGGATAAGCTCAAGTTTTTCTTTGTTAACTATAAGACATGTGGCTCTTCCAAATTTAGATAGAATTTGATAGAAATCTTCCCATTCAAAAATCAAATAACAGCTTCCACGAAGAGAAGATGAGTAGTAGAGGATGTGGAAGAGACCCTGTAGCTTTAGATGAATCCATTTTTGTTTTCCATGCTCACACAGCTTTTAAGAGAATCCATAACCAAAATAAAGAGCGAGGAGAGAGAACATCATTGTCTCAGACCCCTAGAGATTTTGAAGAAATTTGTGGGTAGCCATTGATTAAGACTTCCATAGAAGCCAAAGTCACACAAGTCATTACCCATCTAACATGAAGACTAGGAAAGACTCAGTCAACTCGATCATATGCCCACAAGAGATCGATTTTCATGAGGTAGGCTTCTTGATCATTCAATTTGATCAAATAAATGCACTCTTCTATAATGGAAATTGCATCATATATTCTCTTGTCACGAAGAATACCAAATTATTGTGGGCATATATGTGGAGAAAGGAACTTTTTAACTCTAATAGCTATAATTTTTTAAATCAATATATATATAAAGAGTTACAAAGAGAAATAGCTCTAAAGTTAGAATAGTGGCTAAAGTTTGATTTCTTAGGAATTAAAGCAAGGAAGGTTGTGTTGATGGCACCTATGGTATGTCCTATAACCCAAGATTATTCAACCATTTACAGTAGTTCATAATCCATAATGTCAAATTAGGATATCTAAAGCTTAACAGGCCATCCATCAAGGCCCAAAATTTTGACTTTGGCCATTTATTTCAGTTTCTGTAAGAGATCCTCTTCGAAAGTAGGGCAATCCATAAGTCCAATGTCATCTTCATTAAGAATATTAGGAAAGAGGTTTTCTAGTTCAACTTTATCAAAGATGTCATCCTCCTCCTATTCTTTTAATTGTATATTGGAAAAATTGAATGCCTCTTTCATTATGTCCTTAAGTGAAGTGAGTAACCTACCCTCAGAATTCATGATGTGCATAATTTTAACCTTTTAGTTAGAAGCTACTCTATGGAAAAATCTAGTATTTTTATCCCCTCCTTTAATCCAAGCGACCCTACTCTTGAGACACCACTCCTCCTTCTGATCTTTTATTATATTATTCTTCCTTTGAACTATATCCATCACAAATTTCATATGGTGGTTAGAGAGGAATCCAAAGATGGAAGGATCCATATCAGAGGAAACGCCATCCTTGGTCTCCCTAAGTTCCAGTATTTGATCCTTCTTACAATTGTTGATCCAAGCTTAGACTTTACCCTTGATTCTCTTGAGTTTGACACTGAAAGACTACATTTTTGAATTGGTGCAAGGTTGATTGGTTGAATCCAAGATTGAGAAAGTAACTCCTTAAAATCCTACTCTTTGATCCATTGATGATTAAATTTAAAGGGCATGGAGCTTTGTTCGTGAGTTCCCCTCCATTGAATCATGATTTCATGGTAGTCAAAGGCTTTAGAGAAGAAACATGAATCTTTAATAGTTTTCATTCTGATAGTCAAGGAAGAGTGAATGAACTGATCAGGCCTTTTGGTAATGACATCTTCACTAGACTGCCCATTTCTCTAGGATAGACATAAAGGATGAGGGACAATGTCTAAGACAATATTACAACTAAAAAGGTCCTTAAAGTATTTAGCCAGTGGATCCATCTTATCTTTCTTCCTTGATAACTCTTGAGCATCCAAGCTTAAATTCAGAATGCCAACGAAAATGAGATGATGCAAATCTAAGATGTTGCTCCCATCAATTTTATCCTACAACACCTTTCTGTTAATATAGGGTCCATAAATGCTCAATATTTGAACCCTTTGGCTCATCCCTTGACAATATCCAGATAATATGATGACAACCTATGACTTATATTCTTTGAAAGAGCATATTTAAGGATTCAACTGGGAAGCTAGCCCTCTATAATTTCCAATTCACTCATGGAACAAGACATCCAAAGAGGGCACAGTTTAAGGAGAAATTAAGATCCCTTTTCCTTAGAAATCATAGTCTCCTACAAGAAAATTAGGAGCCTTTGATTGGATGATACACTACATGGATCTTGACGTTTGGGGAGATCCTAGTCCCATGATGTTAAAGGACATTATTTTCATCAAGAAAATGATGAACTCGAAAGCTCCACTCTAAGGTCCTAGGTTTCTCTAATTCCCCCATTTGAGATATCTTCTACCAATGGCCCAGGATCAAAATGAGGGCATAAATACTCTTCTAATGTCTCAAAATGTTTCTTAGTCATCTTTGAATCAAATGCTTCACATAGAGATATCTTTTTGTATTCAGTTTGCTTTGTTTTCCTCCTAGTAGGGCCCTTTTTCTCCAATTCATGAGATTTATTTTTCTCCCTTTCTTAAAATAAGGTCCCCTTAAGTGACTAGGGCTCAAGCCTCAATGAGGAGGCACTAGCAATACGTTCTAGATCGACATCCCCAAAGAGGGAAGAAGGTTCTGAATTTAGTTGAAGTATTAATCTAATAAGGGATAGGAGAGATAATTTTCTCTAGGACTGATTCGAGAAGATGAGCTATGAAGATGAAAGAAATGGAGATTTCCCAACGTGGTGAGGGATTTGAGCTATAGTTTTTAAGACAAGAGTACAATTTTTCTAGCTATGGTTAATTGAAATAGAACTCATATCCTAATGAGGGGAAGAAGATTGTGGAGATTCATATTGGGAGGCTAGGGGAGAAAACTTCCAAAAGTTCCCTTTTAGACTTCTCTTTTTTAGAAGAAGTCAATTATCTCTGGTAGTTTTCCAATCCGAACCAAGGAGACCCCCATTCATTTGGAGAGGACAACTGACCATTAAGTGCCTTATTTTTTTGCATGCATTGCATCTGAATGGGATTTCCTAGTAGCCCACATGTTTCTTAATTGAAAAAGTGCCCCAGAATAAATCAATTGCCTAAGGAATACCACATCATAGATCGATGTCTACCAACAAACAAGCCTCCCTTTTATCTAATAATCCAATTCAACCTTCATCCACATAAGAAAATTTTCGTATACTACTTGCAATATTTGATATTGTTTTCTTAGATCATAGCTTCAGTCGGACTATCGAGAGTTTAGCCCACACAATTTTTCTTTTGGGTCATTCAACAACTTGGTAAAAACCAACATTCCATTTTTGCAAAATTAGGAAGGCACATCCCTTAACCCATGGAAGTTCCAGGATTTTATTGGCATCCTCTATTATTAAGAAGTGGAAACCAAACTAGTTGTTCACTAGGAAACTAACTTTAGGTATATATCCTAAGAGGGAGAACCAATTTTTCTGAGTCCATTGATTCATCTACAATCCATTATTTGACACAAACTCTAAGCATCCCACTAGGACCCTTTTTTCAATCTTACAACAATTTCCCAAAAAATGTCTACCCCAAGAAATATATTTTGAATTTATTATTAAGCCTTAATGGGATTCTTGTTCCTATGTTTTTCCATTCAGTTATAGATAACATTTTCCAATCTAGGGGGATAATATGGCTCCAGGTCTTTGTCTTGACAAGAAGATTTTACAAGGACTAGATCAAGAAATGGATTTAGTCTTATGTTCCAGTCGTCCAGATCTTTTTTTGTGGCGATGGTAATGTATATGAGCTCCTATGCATCTTGAATATGGTCAAAATATATTTACTGACCATCCATGTAGACTGGAGATTTCGTGGCCCCACCCGCCCCACTTCAAATGTAAAAAACATTCTAATCAGATCTAGGGATTATTGCTCCAGTTATGGGATTGGTTATCAACACAATGGACACTGCTAATGCCACGCAATGAGGTTAGTCCAAATGATGTTTGTTGTTTTTCTTCCCAATTTCAAAGGCTCTTTAAATTGGCTATATTTATGTCACCCCCACTCATTGGTTTTATGGATTTATTCTAAAAGTACATAAAGGACAATGCTTCAGAAATATGAAAAAATACTCCTTTTCTTCCTGCTCAAGGCTTTACTCTAAAGTTGTTTTTCAACTCCATACTTAACTTCTGCTCTTGTACACCAGAATAGAGAATGAATGTTAGTCTTTTCATCCCCTTATGAAGTTCAAGTGATAACGCTTGGTTTTAGACCATTTTTTATGGGACATAATTATACAAATTTTAAATTATCTACCATCCCACCACCATATTAATTGCACTGAGAAATCATCAAACCTGTATGAGGTTTGTTATGAGCACCTTCAGTGTGAACCTTGAGCACTTGATGAAGATAGTTAGGTAAAATTTGAATAAATTACCTTTGTATTTTGCTTCAATATATTATTGGTTTCTTTTAGTTCCTTGAGTTTATATGAGAGTCACACTTTTTCCTCTGTCAACAAACATTTTGCAACCAACAACACCAAATCTTCCACCACCAAATACTATGCTTGAACCAACTTCCTGCACACCTGCACTTAAAGAATCCAACCCTAGGTTCCTCGTTCTCCTCACTTTCGATATGTTCTTCCAATAACTATTTAAAATTTTTTGTTGATTTCATAGTATCTTGATTTTAGAGGAATATGTAGTATTTATGTCCCATTTATGTAGACCTTTTCTTACTAGACTTACTAATATCATTAATCATAATATGTAGAAGCAAAATGATACCAATGACCAATAACGCCAATTGTAGACATTCAAATATATCAATCCAATATATTTTTCATCAGTTCAAAAATCATACTTCTTACCATGTAGCATCATGTAGTATCTAATTCTTGATGAATGACTATAACGCATACTTCATCTATGATAATCTCCAAGGAGAGATCTATGATCATTACGAGACAAATACTTCAATAACTTCATACCTTCTTGTTCTAGACCCAAACTTGCATTCAACTCACCTATAACTCAAACCAATCACTTCATTCAAACCTACAATTTACTCCAAAATATTATGCAACACTAGTGCTCCAGGAATATGAAAAAATACTCATTTTTGTTTTTTCTTCCTCAAGGGGCTTAAAATTTGGACCATTTTTCACTTTCTGTGTCATCCTTGCATACAGAACATGGTAATCTTGTTTGTATCATTCCAATTTTTTTGTAATTATAAGAATCAATATGATTACACTCCCTACCACTATAACCACCAGTTGACCTAAAACTACTTGAGGCTAGATTGGCTATGATTCAACCTAAATTCTGACAAACATTCTACAAAATGGAATTTTTGGAGTTTAAGTATTTAATGGGTTTGTTATTATTCGATGGTGATTTCAATTGGAATGAGTAGTCCACAGCTGATATTTACACTCTTCCTCTCAGGTGTGGAATTTGAGCTTCTTTATAAGCTTCTCTCCTGTAGAATATTATCCCTTACTAATTCTAAAATGGGTAGAAGTGAGTCTTCAATAAATTTCTCAACATGATCATTACTAGGCCAATGTTCTAAACCTTTAGTCTAGGTAGATTTCCTATTTGGTGTTGGCATATGATGCTAGAATTCATTGAATTAGAGTTGTGTTGCTACAAGATACAACATATCCATAAACACGGGGAATTTAATTAGAGCATTCAGGCTAAGAATTCTCCTCTACATGTCGGAACCCATCTATCTTGAACATCCTACAACCTATTGTTTTTTCCACAAAGGTTGAATCATTCACATTCAATATTGGTTCTAAATTAGGGAGTAGATTCATGACAAGACTAAGCGAGGCCGAGTCTACTCACTCATCTATGGATCTCACACAAAGTTTCATTGGACTGATGTTGAATTGATGGTTAATTGGTTTCACACAAAAATTCACATATTCCAAAACAAAAGATCAACCCATAAGGACTACAAGTTAACTTAGATCATTTAATTTATTAAACATATTATATTTATAGGGACACACACGAATTACACCGACACTTTATAGGTATAGCGGGTTTCCTCTTGCGATTTTTCTAGCTTGTGATCCCTTGACTGAGTATATACATACATATTTCCATTTTTTGGCCATAATATCTCTTAGTAGAACAAAACTATTTAAACATCTATTAATTGTTACTAAAACTAAGTTCGAACTCAACTTCACTCTTCTTTTTGTTCTACAAGACCAGATGGGAAAAATAGAAACTCATCTAAAATATATGAACACTCTAGATTCCTTTTAGAATCGGGACACATGTAACACACTATTTCCAATTTACACAATTTATATTTCAAGGAAATATTTTTCTCTTTTGGAATTTCACAAAAATGGTTTCCTATATGTTGTTGCTTCTAGGTTAAACTACCCAAGTTGAATTTTTTGATGACTTTTTGGTCATGTGTCGTTATATTGATTGTAATCCTCTTAGATCCTAGACTTTATGTTTCTATTGTTTATCGAAATGGATCCATTGTTTCCTTGCTAATTTTAACTTTCTAGACCTCTAGACTTTATGTTGTCATTCTCCACTAGCCTTGCTGATATAAAATTAATGCAATCAACTTTTTGCTGCGACGTGCCTTCATCATTTTCATATGCCTCATTTTAGGAACCTTCCTCATTAGCATCCATACTTCATGAATTTCATTACCTAACTTTTTTTTTTAATTGAAACTTTCTCTTATCATCTTCTTCTATTTCCAAATTTACATGTTAATATCCACCTCTTTATTTATTGATCTCCCATCCAAGGATTTCAATTCCATCAATGACTCTATGTTTTCATTACATTTCATTAGCGGTCCATTTAGTTGTTGTTGTTCATCTTCATTAGCTTTCTCATGGCTATCTTCCCAAGACAATTTTGTCTTGTTAAATTCAATAATAGATTCTTGTAAACTTTTTGAGAAAATTACATTCATCGAGTATGTGTTGTCATTAGTTTTATTGTCTAAATAACACAAACTTTTTCTCTTCCTTATCATAAGAGAGTTCTGATCATTTTATGTCATATCCGGATTTTAATTTTTTTATTGCTTCGATTCCTTGAAAATAAATTCCTTCATCTTCCTCTATACTTATGACAACTTGAAATGAGTGTCTTTCCTCAGTACCTGCAAAAATTCAACCATGGAAAAATTATCAATTTGAAACACATAAAGCCCTTTGGCCTCATTCAATACCTTCAACATTAAATCTTTAAGATGATCTTTCCTTTCCAAACAATCTATGACACTCTTAACAAGTATTTTATCAACATCATCATCTTCCTTCATGATAGTTTGTAATGATTGTATACCATCTTGACCTACACATAGTTGATTAGTTTTAAAAATGTGATTCTCATGAGCCTTTGGTAATGCTCGTGACATCATCTGTTGTTTTTGAATTTTCTTAGAGTAGATGAGACTTTTTATAAATCTCTTTTCATTATATTCATTATCATCTTCACCAAGGAGTTTTCCTTGTTTGGGTTAATAGAGGTAAACTTCCTCTCCCTCATACTCAGTTTTCTTGAGTTAGTTATTCTCCTTTTGTAGTAGAGGCCATTTTACCTTTTTATTCCTCAACACCTAACCATGTCTCTGGCATTCTTCCAATTTTTTGTAGCATTTGAAACATTAACTCACTCTTTCTTTTAAATCAACCATTTCTCAGTCAAATTCCTCTTAACTCATCCTCCCCCATGTTCCCTTATCTTTGGAATCTTCTCTTCTCCTTTTGTGGCTTACACCTGAGTCATTTTGATGACTATCAGTAGTCATATTACTTCCTCTTTTGTGAGATTCCCCTTTCCCACCATGATATACAACCAATCCATCGTGAAAAGTCTTCTCCATTCATCCAATTTCCCTAATACCTCAATAGGATTTCTCCTTAGCTTAGCCATTGAGTATTCCTTTCATTCTCTCCTCTAGAACCTCTTGAGTATTCATTTATCTTATGGGATTTTTCACCTACTACTCACCCATCTTGAGAACTCATATTGTTCTCTTGGCTTCCATTTGAGGACTTCCCATGTCCTCTTTTCCTTTCCAACCTCAGTTGGAATACTTCTAACGTAGCCTCTCTACTACAAGGTTCTTTTCCATAACTTCTCAACTTCTTGTTTCTACCTTTGAGGTCTCCTTAATATTGGAATCTTCTTTTCAACTTTGAGTCCCACGGTTCATCATTATTTAGTGCACCAATATACTTAGATTGCAATTTCTCCAAATCTATTAATTCTATGGCTAGGAATCACCTCAATTTATTGTGTCCCAACTCTGATACTTTGCCAACTCTCTATACTAGAATTATGATTCCTTTTTCTACTTCTAATAGTCTAATACTACCAGTAACATTTTTTTTTTCAGAAACTCCCCTAGTATGTGGTTCAGGAAATCCAAAGTTCGTATAACTAATAACAATACACATACTTTTGTTTCAACACCATTACAAGTTATTACAAGATATGCATATCTAGCTACTACTCATGCAAATATATTACATGATCATAAACTCTAATGCATTGAGATTTCTTTCTAAATTTGAACCTTGACATTATTAAAGAAGAATTATACTTACAAAAAATTTGGTCCCTACTCCTAGCTTCAACATTCCTTACGACTTTGTCATGAGGATTTACACTAATAAGCTAGTACTTTCTCTTAGGAGCACCCTTCTCTTGGTTCCATTGCTTGCAATACTTTTTACACTATTAGATCTACCACTAGACTCTTTCCCCGATTAGTTAATAGTCACTTCAAGTTCACCCGTGAGAAATATTTTCAAACATATTGGTTGACTACAACACTTTTCAGCTTCTTAAAATCCAAGGAGCATGAGTCACTCTGATACTACTTGACATAGCCCTCTTGGATTCTCTAGAAAATCCACCCCTCTTCGTCACCTTACACTAAATGCATGCAATCTTATGACCCACAATCTCATCCTTGAATGCCAATCCTTCTCAAAGAATTGATTTATATTTCCATGCATAAACATCACTCTAATGCGACCAACATGCTACTTATTGGTGTAGCCAACCAAGCTTCGGTCTGCTCCTCCATCACAGAATTGAAGGTTTCTACAATTACATATCTGGATACAATTCCCGGCTTAACGTTTGATAAACTACGAGCTTGACCTTTAGTCCCTTTCATTTATTTACCTCATTCACATACAATATCGAGAGAGTTTAGAAGAACACAAATTCCAATTCCATTAAAGGGTTAAATTTATCCAGATGTCTTTCCTCAGACATGGGTTGCACAATAGTGTTCTGTCTAGTTTGGGACAATCAGATGATCTAGGTGATCTAAAAAGAGACCACTCTACAAAGGCTAGTTAAGTCCAAATTCATTTGAGGCCTAGATTGATCCAAATTTGCTTGAGGTTGAATTGGTTAGAATATGATTGAGGCCAAATTGACCCAGATTAAATTGAGGCTAGATTGACCCAAATTTACTTAAGGCTGGATTAGACCATATCTAAGATAAAGTCTTATGAACATTCTACAAAATGTAATTTTTTTAGTCTCTACCTATGCAATTCAAGTCCTGAATAGATTAATTGTTATTCAATCATCATTTCAACAAGAATGGGTAGTATGCACTTTATCTTTACACTAATAATCTGAAATATGTGATAGATGTCATTTGAACACTTTCATCCCATACAATCTTACCCTTTGCTAATTCTAAAATGCATAGCGGTGGGACTTCTATGAAGTCCTCAACACTATTAGTACTAGACCAATATTGTAAACATTTAGTTTGGTTAGGGTAAATTTACGGTGTTGGCATGCGATATAGGAATTCGTTGAATCACAGTTACATTGCTATAGCACATAACAGATCCACACCCACGAGGCATTTATATAGAGTGTTTCTGCCAATACTTATCCTCTACACACTAGAGCCAATTTGTTTTGAACATCTTATGACCTCTCTCACTTCCCAAAAAAGGCCAAATAAATCAAACTCAACATTGGGTCTAAATTATGGATTTGATTCATCATATAAATAAGTGAGGTTCATTCTATTCGCTCATCTACAGATTAAACATAGTCTCATCAAGCAGACATTGAAACAGGGGATTTAATAAATCTTGGAACACATACATAACTGAGGGAGAATCAATTTCACATAGAAAATTCACATATCTAACATTGAATATCAACCCATATATGGTGTATATATGCATATAGGATTGATGCAAGAGAATGAAACATGAGCCTATCTTACCACATAAGATTACCATAGAATAATATCTTTTAAAAAAAAAATTATAATCCTCCCTGAGTCACCTCGACATTCTAGTAGACAAAATAGTAAAAAAAATTACTTCTACTCCTCTTTCACCTCGACATTCTAGTAGACAAAATAGTAAAAAAAAAATTACTTCTACTCCTCATATAAATTTTAATTTTCCTTAGCTCTAATATCCTATGGTCTACTTAAACCTTTTTCCTTAGCCAATGTTTTTCGATGTCTAAATTAAGGCATATTTGTGGCTATAAATACTAGTGTTTGGGGTTATCCTCAAGTTGACTTCTCACCAAAGTGGTGCTGACTTTACACTTAGATAGGAAAAAAAAAAATATTTACATGGTGCATATATCCATGCATCCAAAAAAATTCATTTCTACTCAACTGTGAAGAGTGAGGAGGCATGTGCCCGATTAGTGGAAAAGTCTCAAAATACGCTAGCTGATTATGTAGCTCCCATTTGCATTTGGATTTCCTTTGTGTAATAGAATGATCTTCTAGTGAATTCCAATGAGGGGTAACGAACCTTCTTCTTGGTTGTAAAATACCATCCTTCTGGGTTAGACACCATTCTTCTACATGCTCCTCATCTCTTTGACATCAATGACAACACTAGTTCAGCAAAACTAAGGCATGTTTTTAATTAAACTATACTTAAGATCATAAATTAACATATTGAAATTTTGATGTAAAGTGAAATCTATTATACATCTCATCTTTACATTCCTTATTTTACCCTATATAAGTCAATTGTGGCCTTTGATTAGTCGTTGGAACATCTTCATCATGACTATGTTGAATGAAGTTTTAGTTGTATCTAGTGGAAGTTTATCAAATACATCCTTTTACTTATTATCAACATTGCCCCCAAATTGAATATATGAAACATCAGAATTTTCCTCCCATGGAGCAAGTGGTGAATGATATTTTTTTTAAATTGAGACATTATGGTTCTCACTTTAAGGTTTAGGAACACAATATGACGTGGAGAATTTTTCATATCTTATATAATATTTATTTTCTAAAATCCCCTTTTTATTTTCTTGAAACCATATTGGAAAGTTTAAGAGATGACACCACTTTCATGAATATTTTATTAAATGACTTTCCAATTGCAAATATCTTTTTTATTTAATAAGAATCTTTGATTTGTAGGTAGAGAATTTTCATAGCAGGTATAAATCATGAAATTGTTTAGAAGCATTTTTTGAGGAATCTCATAATGAATTTTCATAAATCTAAGAGTGAAATATTTAATTTCCTCTTTTTCAATCATTTGGATTTCAACCATCTTGAGGAAAAGAGAATATCGGCCTTTCTTGAGAAATAATTCTCAACCAATAAATCTTCTAATACTTCCGAGGTTATGATGGTTCTAGGAATCAATTAATAAATCCATTCATGAGGTCCCTTGTAGAGTCAATAAAAACAATTTGTAATCAACAACATCTTCAACCACATTATGAACATCACAAGAATTGTCAAACTCGAACAAATTATTTTCTACATCCTTTAGAGTATCTCCAAAGAGAATGGGAATATTGTCCATAGAATTGAGAAGGTATTTCCTTAGATATTGATGGGACTTTTGTACACTAGTCTATTCCATCTTACACCTTCTTCTTTTTCCATAACTTGGAAAATGTAACAACCTCTCTTGCTAGATCCACCCAAGATATCGGCCAGTTGGGGTAAACATTCGACGAAAGAGGCTATTATAAGGGATTCAACTTCCTTTCTAACCTTAAGGCAAAGGAAGCGATGGAACATATCAACCAAACCCATCCACATCAACAACAACACCCTCAGAAGACATGTCAGCCACTCAACAAATCTTGTCTCTGAGTCCCACTCATAATTTAAGCCTTTTAACCCCTGTTTGATCTCATGTTATTTGCATGATAGCAACCAGAAGCCAAAGTCACTCTCACAGGCCTATGTGCTAGCATCCTTAGACTTTTTCAAAGAGACCTGTGCTAGCGTCCCTGAGAATTGAGCCACTTTTCTAACCCGCAATTCTAGGCTCTACCCAAAACATTTTATAACCTTCAGAATCCATCAAGGACATGATGGAAATATAAACAAATCAAAAATCAACCTCAGGACTAGGCCTAAGCATCCCCACCTCGGACTAACATTCTGTCAAAGACAAAGAATAAATGATTGAAAGAACTGAAACATAACTAGAAGGATCACCTCCATCTCCATTGAACTATTATATCATCAATTAGGTCTTGCATCCATCCATTCAACAAGAACAAGTAATTACATGAAGTAACCATGACATGGACAAGTCATTTAACCATGCTTATAACCAAGATAAAACCATAAAAATATAAGAAATATGACAACCATTAAATCTCCATATAAACTAGTACAAAAGTAAGAGAACTTATCTTTTGTTAATGATAGGTAAATTCAACCAGGTTCGAGACTTCCACCTACCACTCGACCAGAGACATGGCTCAACCAAATCTTTCTTTCAGTCAGTCACCCCCGTGCCATATTCCAAGCATGAATGTGGGAT
This sequence comes from Pinus taeda, assembly GCA_000404065.3. Classification (NCBI taxonomy): domain Eukaryota; kingdom Viridiplantae; phylum Streptophyta; class Pinopsida; order Pinales; family Pinaceae; genus Pinus; species Pinus taeda. The sequence continues at coordinate 184,301 of APFE030178697.1, forward strand.
ATCACAGCACAACTAATCCAATAACAACCAAGGGAATCTAGAGGCTGAACCACCTCCAACCTCATCGAACCATCATCACACCAAAACCGGTGCTTCGATCACAACCAAACTAAACTTAGAATGCCATCTGGAATCCATCACTATCCTTGAGGAATTTTCCATCTCCTTGTCTCTCAAGCTTTATCAAAATACAATCCTGGATAACTAGGCTCTAAACTGAGACCAATCTCTTAGGATTTACCACAATCCAAACCCTGATCACTAGGCCCTAAATTGAGACTTCTCCCTTACGTTTTACCATGTATCCTGCCAAAACTGCTCAAGGGCCTAGGCCTTTTGGAATGAAACTTGAGATCACCTCTGCCCCAAATTTGGAAATCCATCTAGAAACCTAAAGCTCAAAACCGAGATAAAAATCCCAACATACCATGGCATCCATAAAAGGAAAATGCTAGGCTAAAAGCCACTGTCATAACTCGGCAAAACCATGCCACCAACAACAAGAGAAACATACACCAACATGCAAATCCGTGCATGTCCAAAGCAGCTAGGAAATTACACATGTAAAAGGTTACTCACAAGTATTCCTGCAGAAGCTGCCTGATCCTGATCTTCTTCCTCTATCCTTACTTTCCTTCCTTTCCCTTTGCTTTCTTTTCCTTCCTTGATCCAAAGATAAAGTGCTTCAACAAAACTCTAAGTGACCAAGAGTGTGTGTGTGTGTGTGTGAGAGAGAGAGAGAGAGAGAGAGAGAATAATGAGAGAGCTCCAAATTTGAATTGACAAAAGGTTACCGACTGATCCTCGGAATCCTTTTTAATACCGAGGCCTCTATTTTCTTCATTTCCCATTATTTTCCTTCAATTTCCTCTTCACATGGAACTTGTGACCTTTCCCCTTACTTTTCTCCTAATTTCCTTTATTTTCATTAATAAATGTGCCAAAAATGCCATTTTCATTTTAATGCATTTGCCTTTTCCTTTTCCAATTTCCTTAGCCAAAAAAACACATACAGTGATGCCCAATAGGATATCTTTATTTTATATATAAATTATGAAATATCTAAATAAAAATTAATCCTATTATAATTTTTTTATTTTTTATGTTTGAAAATTCTTAAATATTCATATTAAAATATGTCATTATTTCAAAATTTATTTCTATTCTGTTAATTATATTATTATTTTACATATTTGTAATAGAGTTATGAAATTCATGATTTTTTATTTTTTATTTTTTGATATTTTAATTTAGTTTTAATATTATTATCACATACGTATTATTTATTTTACTTTAGTTGAAGAAGAAATTATGGGAAAATAAAGATTTAAAAGGTAAGAGGAGGAAAATTGAAATTAAAATATTATAATGAGGTTAACCCATTTTGAAAAACCAAAAATATCATTTTACCTTGGCTAGAGTTAAGAAAATAATGAAGATTGTTAAGATAGGAACTCGTTGACATGATATGAAAATGATTTATAATGATACAGGTTGAAGGGGGTAAAACGTACTAAAATTGAATCAAGCTTCAAGGGGATGGTGGTAGTGATAGGGTGTGCATTGATCATCATCACTATTGTTGGGACTAATGGCAACGGTAATGCCAAGGCCGAGAATAGAAACACCCCATGAAATTTGGATTTTGGCACGCATTCTTTAAAGGAAATGCAAATCCCAACTATGTTAAACTAGTTGTTGAATACTATGGGGCATAACAAAGGAGGAGCCTTGAGTGCTCATGTGATGGACACCTGTAATATGCCTCCAATTATACACACAAAATATTTAGTTATCTTTTTGTTATTTTCTTGATCCAATATAAGCATGAACCCATTGGCATAAATTAGTGAATACTCTATGTGTATGTTTTTATATTTACATTCGATTGACAATCATATATATAGAAACACTTAAATATCTTCATTTTCATTCTAGTATTTAAAAAGGATAATATACATATATATGATTTGAAAAGAAAGGGACTCGAGCCTTTGACCTTGGTTTCTTCAACATTTAAACAACCTTAACCTTCTTTGTTACCTCCAACATGATGTGGTAGTTGTTGGGCCACTAATTTGTCATTATTAGTATCACATTTTAACATCTATTTCATCCATTTATACCATTATTTATCACATCATTTATCATAATTTATCATATAATTCCATTTTATAATTATTTATGCTCTTATGCATAGATACTATTTTTTTCCTTTATTTTTAATATATTGAAGATTATTATGCATTATTTTTCCATTGATGGTTTATTAATAAATTTTTATCACTCACGGTTTTAGCCTCCAAGATTTCTTCCAGATTGCAAAATTGATCGCCATCTCATAATCAAATATTCCAACTCAAAAATTCAATGGGATAAGAAGTGACAGTTTTGCATTGGACGTTTCGGGCAAATGAAGATGAATCTTGAAACTCTGACACATGGGTTTTGGGTAGAACAGACCAAATTAGTTTTGTGTTGATCAGTTTTCCAAAATTTGGTTTGGATTGAGAGAAACACAAGGTTTCTCGAAGACGATTTTCTTAGATTTGTTGTTGTGGCTGTTTTCCAAATACTTCCAATTCCAATACCATATTAAACTTGTTCCTGCTGAATGATGATCGGAAGATCTATTGAGATCTAATATTTTTTATTGATATTATATAATAAATCAAAAATTGTGATGGAAATCATTTTGTAATCCACTTTTTGTAACTTCCCTTTGCTCTTTGTGTATTTAAATGAAAACAAAGAACAAAGAAGGGGGAGATAATTGGGAGTTAAAAGATGGTCAAATATTGGATAGGATGTAAGAGAAGAGATAAGAGATGAGATATGGGAGATGAAAAATTGTTGAATTTGAGGCAAAGCTAAGAGATTATTCATGCTGTAATTATTTCTCTCATATATTTTAATGAAGGAAGTTATGCACTAAGTTCTACATGTGTTAATTGTAATCTGATCTAAATTATTTCTCAAGGAAGAACTGAGTCTTGGGCACTTAGGCCCACTACCTTGGACGATGTTTTGCCTTGACCATGTAAATTAGTGTAGTTATGTGTTTGTTTATTTGAATTTCAATTGTCATTCCTTAAGGTGGATTTCCTTTCTTTTAACTAATTTGTTGTTTGTTGCATTTTCCAGATTTGTTAATTCATCCAATTTCTAGATTTAATTTAATTTATTGCTATAGATTATCATTTGAATTATGTTGGGTGTAATAGATTAAATTTCCAATAAAGAAATGTGTGGTTTAATTTAGCAATGATTCAAGTTGTGTGATTAGCATAATTGTTTCTCTTGTCATTTACTTTCTTATTTTTAATTTTAGTTTTATTATTCAAGTCTTACATTTTATTTCTTGTTGAATGAACTTGATAGTGTAGAACAAAATCATATAGAACCGGTGCTAGCTCTTGATATTTGTTATGCATATATTTTGTCGATTTCCTTGAAATAAAAAGATGCTCCTTGGGTTGATAATTAATGTTCAAGTTATTAGTTTCTTTTATTAAGAAATTAATTTTCCCCAACATTATGGCGTCTTTGCCAGGGAGACAGTCAAATTTCACTACCACACTAATATCTGGTTATTGATGCATACCTCACTTCATGAGAGATGGATATTGAAGATGGAAGGTAAGAACCTACACACGCATCCTATGGAACTAGTGATGGTTCTACCCTTAGTAGTCAAGCTCGAGTCATATAGCATGCATGATTAAAAGTAGAAACATTAGAGGTAGGAACTTGGATTTTTTTATCATTTCACTTAAGTGGTGATGTAAGCACCACCCATTCCAGTAACAAATTGATAAGAACATTTGGAGGAGGAGCCTCAAAGAAACACATCAAGAACATCTTCTTTTATGGTAAGAAATGGCTCACATTGCTACTTTTGAACTCCCTATCAAATATATAGGAGTTACACAAATGCACATAATTCCCCCATCTTCTCTACCAAATTTTCATGGTTTAGAAAATGAAGACCCAAATACATTCTTAGTTAAGTTTGAATTACTTTGTAGAGGATATGATTATTCTACTAATGATCAAATTTTGAAAGTGTTTCCTCTTACTCTAAAAGGACTAGCTCTTCGATGGTTCATGAGCCTTGGTGGGAACTGCATCGAAACATGGGAGGACATGAAGAATGTATTCTTGAAGAAGTACCAAGACTATTTCAAGGTAAATGAAGATGTTTTCGGTATGATACAAGGGGAAGATGAAAGCTTGGAGGACTATGTGGAGCGATTTCAGTACAACTTTCAAAAATCAAAGCATAAGCATTTGAAAAAAGAGATCTTAAAAACACTCCTTCTTAAAGGAATCAAAGACGAATTTTTAGAACTCTTAAATCTATGGGAAAAGGTGATGCCTTTTATTTATAATATGATGATGTTTTTGAATTATGCATAAGGTATTCAAGAGGAATCTCCAAGGCTGGTAAGAATTCTCAAGAATTTTCTTCTTTCTTTTCCAAATCTACTACAAGAACAATAGATAAAGGAGTTGAAATCGATGATTTATTTGAACATTTTAAAATTGATTTTATTAGCTCTCTAAAATCACAATTGGATGTTTTATAGGTCTAGAAAAATCAAGAAATTGAAGAAGTTCTTTTCCCTCATTGAAAAAAAGAGCATCCCATAGATAGTTGCTCTTTCTTATCTAGGATGGAAGCATGATATCAAATAGATGGAGAAGTTGATACAATTTCACAACCATGGAGATCGTGGCCTACATGTATGGTTCAAAACACTTCCTCTCCATTTTCTTACTTGCATAATCCATTATGGAATACTCCTCTATTAGGGTATCCATGTCAATCTACAAGTTTGGCATGGTTCATCTTATGATTACATGGAGACTCTCCCACATGTTTTAGCACAAACACATCATCCATATTATCTTCCATATTTTCAACAATATCTTACTTGTATATCAAAACCATCTAGACAACCCAATCAACTACATCATCAAAATGCTTTATGTCCTACACAATTTCCTACTCAACTCATTCCACATCCTCATAGTAATAAACTAATAGAACATGCTTACAGTGCTAAACTACAAAATTTACCCACCCTTCCCACCAATTCCATGTCACATGCACCATTGTAAAAAAATTATATTGAGATTGGGAAGGTTTCAAATAAAAAAAAATGCAGAAGTTATGAAAGAAAATGAGGTTTCTTCTAGTCTGCATCAACAAGTCATTTTAGAAACTCAAGAACTTCATGATATGATGGCTATGGAAAATTAAGAAATAAAATAATATATTGAATATTGGTTTAATTCCATCATTTGTTTGCAACATCACTCCATACTTCAGTAATTTTTGACACCATGTTTTCAAGGGAAGTTGGCTTGTCATACCCTAGTATTTATTAACATGTATTTTTCAAATTTGGGTATGTACATAGTTGAGGCCTTATTCCGAAAATGGCTCCACTCAAAGTGCTCTTATACATAAGCATATTAATTTTTCAAAGAATAGTAGGTTAGTGTAGGAAATAAAATAAATAAGGACATAAATAAATACATTTTTTATGTAAAAATAGTTGTTTTTGTTGCAACACCCTGGGGAAATCAACATCGGTGATAAATGTTTTAATTTATTTGTCTATGTAGATATATTATAGTGAAAATAATAGTTCTAAAAACACTCACATTCATTTTTATCACCAATTTGACAAATTTCTTGAATATCACATTTTTTGGCTTGCGAGCTTGATGAAATTTCTAAAAACACAGTCGTGACAATCATGTTTTGAGCGACTGTTGTGCTATTCAAACAACCCCCCCCCCCCCCCATTATTAGTTAAATGTTTAAATATTCTATTAATAAATGGGGACCCTTTATAGAAAAACTCTCCAAGAAAAATTTAGCACTTAGGCGCTTTCTTTTGAACTATTACAAATAAATGAAGATATCAAGTCAAAACCCTCTAAGACTAGCAATTCTCACCTTTTCGCATACCACTGGACCAAGTGCATTGAAGAGTTAATTGAAAAAAAAAATCCACGAATTACGATAGAATGAATCACTGCATTTAACTTAGACATCATTAGACTTTTCATTTAAAACTAAGACTTAAGGCATTACCTCTAAAGTGAAGCGCTTATCGCAATCAAATATCGGCATTCACAAAGGACGTAGCTCGCAAAGCCTGTCATAACATGCAAGATGTGATATTGCGATAGAATGAGTCAACCTTATCGAATCATGTCAATTTTCTTAAAAAACCAAATCTTATGAACTGTGCGAGCTTGCAAAGTGTGATAAAACCTGGGCTCGATAGAAGAAAATGTTATAAATTGTTAGTTGAGTTTGACATGTAGTGAAAAGCACTTTTTGAAATAGTTACTCATTTGGGAAAACTACACTCTAAATGATCAATAATATGCCGCTTATCTCGCATCTCGCATCCCACAGAATATTAAAAACTTTAGGAAAGCAACAACCAAAATTGCAATAGTGCGATATTGTGATAATCTTATCGCAATCAGAAAATCGACGTTCTCGAATTTCAAACTCACCACCTTAAAGTTTTTCCTTCCCCTTTATGATGCGGTAGTTTAATGAGTATTAAAGGAAATGATAATAAGCCTTAATGGCTATTTAATCATTTTAATGACATTTATGTTCAACAACAGCTTGACGTGACACGATATATTTTCATCTGTGTTTTGAATAAAAGCTCCTATATTATCACCTTTTTTAGGTTAACTCTATCATTTATTCTCACTGTCATTCTCACTTGTATTTATCTAATAACTTCCACTTTTCTCCATTTCAGGAAAACTCCATAGAGAACATCATTAGAAACAATGGGGAGGAAGGGAAAGGCAACTACATCTGAGAAATCAGAAATGGTGCTGCTTTTCTCTGATACCACATGCGGCAAGGACAGAGGAACTTCGACATGGGAGGCCATGTACAACTTGTTAGAAGAAGAGTAGCCCAAGCCATTGGTAACAAAGGCCATGACAGACGCTCATGACTCATATGACACCTCATATTTCAAAGGAGCATGTTCATTCCTGCATCGAATAACTGTGAGACCAAAAATAATACCATACACATATATGGTCAAATGGGTAATTGATGAGGTCGACATCACAAACAGAACCTTCAATAATCACAGGCAAGAGGTCATGGGGTCTTTCTTAGCAGATAGCCTATGAATAATGTACCAGTTACCAAAGCCACAAAATCTCTACAACAAACACTTCCATGAGTAATTCGCCAAAGAAAATGAGGACCTGTCAAATGTCACACAGACCTGGAAATCAAGTGAAGGCAAGCTCTAACGAGATAAAACTGGTATGTACTCAAGGACATCCATTACACCCCCTCATAGTTTTGCAGTAGCAATGATATGTAGGTTATTCGGTAAACCCAGTAGCATGAAGCTTTCCATGGAATGGCTCACATTAATAGATGCAACAGTGAATGCAAAAATTATGAACTTGGCTCAAATTTTATCAAATAATTTGGCAAAGGCCATTATAGAATATAGAAGGAAAAGAAGTTCTTCTTTAAGGATTTTTCCCCTTTCTTCATGAGTGCTTTTGTTATGGATGCAATCTATTTTTGTTCTCAATTTCCCAATATGGGGTGGAAGTGGACTATAAAGAACCCACTTCCCATGCATACATACCATAACATTTTGTGGGAATCTCAATTCCACCCCCATTTTTATAAAAATATGTCAAGGGGATGTGCTACCCATTCATAGAGAAGTGTACGACAGAACTGCCCCTAGGTTTTCTGAAGAGGCCGAAGTAGATATCTTGTCATTAGCCAGATGGTTTGGGAAAGAAAAATTCACCTACATCAAAGTTTTTGGGAGCATTTCTTCACTATATGTCCTCCCATATTGTATCCCTGATAAGATAAAATCTAGAGAAACAACCTACCAAACAACAGGGGAAGGTGGATTAAGTAGAGGACTGAAAGACAAGAAGAACGCCATTTGGCCTACATTCCCATTACAATGTGGTGCTTTTGCACTACATGATTATGGAGATGCATTAAAAGAAGCAGAGCTTATTAAGTCCCTGAAATTAGCTATAGTTCTGGGAAGGCAGTATGACCCAAATGGCATTGTTAAGGAATTTATGGTAAAAGTAAAATAGTTCACTCACAAAGAGGATTCCTTTGATGACCTCTTCCTACAGGGAGAAACATTTTCACAAGTTTTTCTTATGGAATCAATACTTTTGACCCCAAAATATGTTAAGGCTTTTCATGTGTACAAGAAAAAGAGATTATTAAAGGTCCCATTATACCTACTGTAGATTGAACCAATAAGGGAGAGAGCTCCAAGCATAATCTTGGAGGGAAGATCCAAAGAAAACTCTGAAGAAGAAACCCAAGAGAGATCTACGCATGAGTTAGAGCACTCAGAGCGGAAGTCTCAAAATGGGGGAGGAAACACAAATAAATATTCTTAAAAAGACACAGTTGGAACTACATAGGAGATGAATGAGCAAGCCTTAGCAAAGAAACAAGTAGAGGTTGTCTCTACTTCAACTCAATCAGGAAAAAATCCAATTATTGACCTGGAACGGGAATGGGAACAATTCAACAAAAAGGTCCACACAGATACAAACCTTGAGCAAACATCTAGAATGCAAACTCCCAAGAAAACTCACCATAAGTCAAATCAGAAACAACAAAGGAAGGATCTACAGGCACTCAAGAAGTTGAGATCATTCCTACTACTCCTACTTCATAAATTATTTTAGGAATTGAGGAAATACCTCTGCTAGATGTATTATATAGTCCTACCCACAAAGTTGTAGTCAAGAGACAAAGGAAGCAAAGAAAACTGGATGTTGAATTCTGCTGCTAGAAAAACAGTTAGCAAAAGATAAATCCAACCAGCAAGCAAAATTACAAGTAGCCCAACTCCAAAGAGAATTCGAACAGATGAGAATACAACACCAAGCCAGTGTAGCAGAAAAGGATTCACAGATACAAGCCATGATAGATAAACTTAAAGAAAATCTATAAATCGACGAATTCATCAAGGAAGCCCTTAGCCTTAAATCCATACTAATGTAGAAAAAGGAAGTATTTTTCCATAAAATCTCACAGATAAATCCCTATTGTGAGACGAGTGATAAATTAACAAACCAAGTTATTGATATGAGGTTTCAGTGTAAGGAAATCCACAAAAGGGTTTCTGAATTTATCACTTGGCAAGAATCAAAGGATGGGAGAAAGGCTAACCTACCAATGCTAGAAGAGTCTCATAAATATATTATGTTCACGAATTGGGATTCTCAGTTGGAGCGGGTGGAAAGGGCAACAATGATAGCAGAGACAACAAAATATAGCATAATAGAATCCAGTAACAAAAATATTCATGGCGCCAATCTTGTCAAGGAGTGTGTACTAGGATTTCCCCTTAATGTTAAACAACTAGAGCAACAGTGGAAATATGCACCACAGGAAAAGGAGGAGGAAATAAAACAGTTAAATAGGCTGAATTTGGGAGCGTACTAGCAATCTAGAAAAACCACACAGCCATTGGATGACTCTAAGATGTTAAACAACCTCTACACAAATGATGGTGCTAGCACTGACAGATGCCATATTTTCTAGGAAGTTAAAATCTGCAATTAGCCAACCACCTTAGCTCAAGCCCATGATTGATATTTGCGACCTTAGAGATCAAGTTCAAAGGAGTTAGTAATTAATTTATTTTTCTTTTAGTTTTATTTTTTGATATTCTGAGGATGGTTGTTTGAAACATCCTCAGATATTTTTTTAATAATCTATTTTAAGACATATGGTTTAGTATTGAAACCCCTCTCATGCATTTAGCGAGGGGTCCAAAAATTTTATCAAAAATACTTTTCAAAACATTGCACTTTTGTACTTTTGAGAAGGTTTTGATGAAATGAATGGAATAGGATCTATCTTCTTTTAAATATCTAGCATGCTATACTAAAATGCACTTTTGTACTCTTAGAATGTGTCGGATTGATTGAATTTGGGTCAATATTGCTGAAGCACATGAGCAGGACTTATCATATATGGTACTTTCATCTAATGATCATGTTTTATTTATGTATTAAGCAATACTTCTTCTTTCAATTATTTGATGTATTAAAGTCTGAATTATAGTTTTAGTATTATTACACTTCTGTATGATGTTAGCTCTGATTTCGTTTTGAATACATGAACGATTTTATATGCGATATATTTTTCTCAATCATTTTGTCTAACTATTTATCCAAAATGATTATTGTTAAACAATTTAATTTATTATTGCAGTTGAATGACCTTTATTACCAATTGATGTAAGACATCATTGTAGATCTCATATTGTATTTGATTCCCATGTATACTTATAGTTAAATGATGTTAAATTAGGATATTTGTATGGGTTCAGAAGTTAGATTAGATTACACTTATATTAATAATTCCTTGTAAAATCATATATCATCCCACCAACACTATCAATTCTTTTATGGGAAACTGGTCCCAGTATCCCTAGTCAGAGCCACTATACCAAACAGAAAAGGAGTTGCTTTCAAGGTCAAGACCGGGTGGTTTTCCCCCCATGTTGTTGCAACGATTTTCCAGGCTTCAACAGGGACCAAAAGGGAATATTTTTAAAACTTATTTCTATCCTAAGTATCCCTTGATGTATACTTTCCAATGTAATTTGAATCACTCCATTTGAATTTGAAACGAAAAAGATATAACCAAAACATTGGCAGGGTGTCTAGTAGCCAGCACTGGAAAAGAGTTGGGACAATCCATTTTTGGAGGCCCAAATGACTATATTTTTAAAAAATATTTAAATTGTATATTCCCATATTAATATAGTTTACAAATAAATTTTAATCACTCAATTTATATATCGTATGAGAAAGTTATGATCAAAATATTTACTGTCTATCGTAAATTTGCACTTTTAAAACCCTGTTTTTCCAACTTTTCATTTGTGTATTTGACCCATGAATTATTCTTGTATTCAAAACCTTTTTCTATTGGAGATAAAGAAATGAATCTAATTTAATCTCCAATTTTAAGCATTTGAATCTGTCATCAAAAGAAAAAATTATGCTTAAAATAGCAATTGTCGGTCTAAGTTAGTCAATCGAAAATGACTCTGTTACGCAAGTTGTTCTAAGTAAAATTGACATAATATTATGGATTTTTTAAAACCTATTTATATTGGTGATATAATTTTAGTATCTCTAATTTAGCCTTGGAATCACTCAAATCAGATGAAAAACAAAGGAGTTATGATTAAAACATTGCTTGTTAGTATGGTCGACCACTGCTCTCCTGCAGCTGACAAATAATTTTTTGTTTTTTTATCTCTCCGTGGATTTTTTTTACAAAGTAAATAATTGTTTTTTTTCATCTTTCTTGCATTATGAGATCCCATACAACTCTCTTCTTACATGATTTCATGTTTTACTGTAGGTAGACACTCGTTTTTTTTGCGGGTTCTAAGAAAATAAAAGAGGTCAATTTATGAATGAGCAATTCTTGAAATAAATGTTAATGAAACAAGGAATTTCATCAAATTCATTAGCTAACAAATTCATAACAGAAGAAATGGAGAATTGATTTCCATTTGTAGATTCATGTCACTACTGTCAAAGTATTTTTCCAAGAAATCATTTTTTTTCCATTGACAAATTGTTGTTACTAGAAATAGGTTGATGTTCCCTTAGGAAACAACATCATAGCTATTGTAACTTAATTTATTTATTTATTTATTTTTTTCAAATAAAGTGTTGTTTCTTTTCTGATTTCTCTTATGTTTTTATGTTTAAGGTGTTGCTTCCTTCAAATTGTAGTTGTTGTTCCATTCAAAGAATGGTTACTGTTATGTTAAACGAACAGTTGTTGTTCCGTTAAATGAACAGCTATTGTTCCATTCAAAGAATGGTTTTTGTTCTATTAAACGAACATTTGTTGTTCCGTTCAAAAATATGTTGTTGTTCTATTCTTTTATGCTCTTAACCTGCAAAAAGATACCCAAATACAGTATATGCGAAGAAAGATACCCAGAACATAGAATAGTGAGAGTCAATAGCAAATATTTTATTATTCAGAAAGAAATTTTCACTGGCCTCTTCGAGGGGGAAACCTCCAATAGAGCAGAGCTCAATTCAAAAATAAGACACGATGCTCCTTTTTGGGAGTCTCTATCCTTTATATATGACTCATACATGCAATACCATGGATCAATACCATGGGTTTTATTAATACCATCTATCTAATGCCATGGCCCATTTGCAACTAACTGTGGTCCCTTCATTAATTGCGGGTTAACCACTTACAAGTATTAATATGGGCTTTACTGACTCTTTACTATGACGTGATCCCACTACATAAATAAGGGGGTTAGGGTGGGACCCTAACATGCCCTCCCCCTTAAGAATAGCCTTGTCCTTAAGGCTGAAGTTGCAGAAACTGCTGAAGAATGGTGGTTGGTTCCCAAGTTGCATCTTCCGGAGAGGTGTCTTTCCACTTGACGAGGACTTCCCTAATCACGCGGCCATGCAGGGGCCTTTCTCGTGTGTCTAGGACCTGTTCAGGTTGGAGCCAGATTGACCCTTCCCCGTCCAATTCAAGTAGACTGGTTTGAATTCTGCAATTGTTCCCAATCACTTTCTTGAGGCATGAGACATGGAAAGCTGGATGGATTTTTGCAGTAGGTAGCAAAGCCATCTTGTAGGCTACTTCTCCAATGCGTTGAAGTACTTGATATGGTCTGTAGAATTTTGGAGATAGTTTCTGACAACCCTTGTCTTTGAGTGATGTTTGCTTATATGGTTGCAGCCTCAAAA
>APFE030178697.1:208011-264321 GCA_000404065.3 Pinus taeda
GTCTCATCTCCTCCGTTAGCAAGGCTGAGACTATTTCATCAAACTGCAAAGTAGTTGCATTGCTACCTATTGCAATAACCAGACTATCCCACGAGTCTGGTGGAGAACAAAACAAACCGATGCACTTATCTTCATCTGAAATTTTAATATCAACAGATAATAACTGACTTACCACAGTATTAAACGCATTTATATGCTCTGTCACAGAGTCTCCATCTTTCATCCTCAAGTTATACAGCTTTTTCCGCAGGAACAGTTTATTCACCAGAGACTTAGATTGGTACAAAGTCCCTAACTTGTCCCACAAAGCCTTCGCCGTAGCTTCCACTGATACATTCAACAATACTGAATCTGAGACACACAATCGTATTGTGCTTTTTTCTTTTCAATCCAACTTCTTCCATTGTTCATCGGACACTCCTGTTGGTTTAGTACCTGGATCTACTGTGATCCACTAATCTTTATCCACCAACAGATCCTCTGTCTTGAGTTTCCACAACTCAAAACTATGACCATTAAATTTCTCGATCTCTATATTTCCACTGCTCTCCATCTTCTTTCACCACCAAAATCGATCTCGCAGATCTCCCACTGAATAGGATCTACTGCAAGCCCGAGCAAAACCCCTCAGCGAAAAGGCATCCCCTTGAAGCCAAAATAGCTCTGATACCAAATGTAGGTTTTAATCCTATATAAAAATTAGCTGCACATGAATTCTAAAACATAGAAAATAAACAATAGTGAGAGCATAACACATAAACAAATATACACAAAGATTTTACCCTAGATCCCAAAACTAGGACTACCAGCTTGATTTTTCATTACTTTCCTTTCAATTTTATGATACATATTTATACATCCCAAAGCATCCAATACCATGGACCGAAAACCATCGCATCCAAAACCATGGACCAAAAACCATCACGTCCAAAAACATGTGTGAAAATCATGCACAAAACCATAGGTGGGTCCACCCAACCTAACATATGTTCCAAAACCAAAATTTTCCTGAACCCCATAGAGTGGGGTTACCTGCACCCCTCAAACCCCCTTGTGACCCCCTCGCTACACAATCGGCGCAACGAAGGGGGGGGAGCTCCGCCCCCCCTCTAATCCCCTAGTTAACTATGTGGGCTAGTTGTGGAAAGAATATAACACAACCCAATAGTGATGTGTACTCAATTTCCCATGCTTTGAGGACGAGGATGCCCTTTTCTCATTGGAGGGGAAGTTCATGCACTATGATGATATGAAAAGATATAATTACTAAACTCCACCATAACTTGCCGGTTTGACAAAATATTATTATTTCATTTATACAAAAGTTTTTTCTGATTGAAATCTTTGCATGTGGCTTATTTGTTGTTGTTCAAAACTAAAATTGTGGATTCGATAAAATTACATGCAGAGTAGTGAATTGTTTACACGAGAACATTGAATATGGAGGGCAACGCTATTTGTAGCGAGCCCACACTATTGGAACTAACAGAAGAGGCTCGAGCAATTCATGAACGTGAACAATTGTTCAGACAGGATGTGCTTGCATGGCTTCCTCCTTTTGCATCACTTCCAGCATCATGTCAGCCTACATCAGCTTCAAAAAATGTCAATCCATACATGTCAGTCCACATTTTTTTGGAGGTAAAAACTGAGGTAAAATAGCATAGGTTTGTGATTTATTAAAAATTCAGGAGAATTTCATGAAAATCCCTTGAGCATTATTTACCATCATTCATTCCACATCTTTACCACTTCTGATATTTCAGAGACATAGAAGCTTTCAGTTTGGGGGAGTGTTACTTCCATTCATTTATTTATTATGACCATGCCATCATCCATCCATCTCCTTATTCATTCCAAAAACCTCCCTTATTCCATGTTGTTTTACACCAAGCATAGATTTCAACAATGATTCTAGCAACCACCTCAATTTATTTTCTAGTATTGCATGAGGGCATGCTAATTCTCTAGTTTGGGGGAGGAATTACTGCACATGATGGATGTTTTCTACTTTCTTTCTCATTTAAGACATACAATTTCATTTTTATATAGTGTATAAATTAATTTGCATATATCTTTAAAACTATAAACTAAATTCTTGTGATTTTTGGACAACAAAGATGTATGATTAAAGTACAGAAACCCAGAAAATTTCAAGTTAAATTAATTTGTAAAATTTTAGAAATCATGCACTATCACCTACAGACGTTTTCTTATATCTCATGATCTGTGCATCAAAATGATCATATTTTTCGATTAGATAAGAATTAATATATTAGAAATTTGCTTGCAAAATTTCAGCAAAATTTGGTTTGTAGTTTTTGAGAAAATGGTTAATGAAGTTTTCTGTTACTTATACCATATTTTGTTGCGACTTCATATACATATAGTTGAAAATCAATGTGAAAATTTTTACACCTTCATCAACATTGCTAAAATTGAATATTCATTATTTGATGAAGGAGTCATTTGTTCCATCAATTTCATGAGTTGGGATGAACATTTTTGTATTATAGCTTGGTTAATATAGAGGCTTTGGGTTGCATGAGGACATGGAACATATTCAGTTTGGGGGTATGTTGGGCCACTAATTTCTCATTATTAGTATTAATTTTTAATTTCTATTTCATCCATTTCTACCTTTATTTATTAGGTCATTTATCATAATTTATCCTATAATTCCATTTTATAATTATTTATACTTTTATGGATAAATACCATTTTTTCTCCTTTATTTTTAATATATTTAAGATTATTATGCATTAGTTCTCCAATGATGGTTTATTAATGAATTTTTATCCCTCATGATTTTAGCCTCCAAGAACTCTTCGAGATTACAAATTTGATCGCCATCTCATAATCAAATATTCCAAATCAAAAATTCATTGGGATAAGAAGTGACCGTTTTACATTGGATGTTTCTAGCAAATGAAGATGAATCTTGAAAATCTGGGGTATGGGTTTTCTGTAGAATAGACCAAGTTAATTTTGTATATATGAGTTTTCCAAAATTCGGTTTGGATTGAGAGAAATTCAAGGTTCTTCGAATATGATTCTCTTCAATTTGTTGTTGTGGCCATTTTCCAAATTCTTCCAATTGTCGTACTAGATTCGACTTGTTCCCGCTGACTGATGATGGGAAGATCTTTTAGATCTGGTCTTGTTTATTGAGATTATGTAATCTATTCAAAATTGTAATGGAAATCAATTTGTAATCAACTTTGTTGTCATTTCCCTTTGCTCTCTGTGTATTTAAATGAAAACGGAGATCAAAGAAGGGGGGCATAATTAGGAGATAGGAGATGGACAATCATTAGATAGGATGTAGGAGAAGAGATAAGAGATGAGAGGTGGGAGATGAAAAATTGTTGAATTTGAAGCAAAGCTAAGATCTTCATTATGGTGTAATTATTTCTCTCATATATTTTAATGAAGGAAACTATCCACTGAGTTCTACATTTGTTACCTGTAATCTAATCTGAATTATTTCTCAAGGCAGAACTGAGTCTTGGGCAGTTTGGCCCACTACATTGGTTGAGGTGTTGCCTTGACCATGTAAATTAGTGTACTTATGTGTTTGTTTATTTGAATTTAAATTGTCATTCCTTAAGGTATATTTCCTTTCTTTTAACTAATTTGTTGTTTTCTGCATTTTCCAGATATGTTATTTCATCCAATTTCTAGATTTCATTTAATTTACTAATCTAGATTAGCATTAGAATTATGTTGGGTGCAGTAGATTAAATTTCCAATTCAGAAATGTGTGGTTTAATTTAACAATGATTCAAGTTGTCTGATTAGCATAATTGTTTCTCATGTCATTTACTTTCTTCTTTTTAATTTTAGTTTTATTATTCAAGTCTTACATTTTATTTCTTGTTGAATGAGATCGATAGTATAGAACAAAATCATATAGAACCAGTGCTAGCTGTTGGTATTTGTTATGCATATATTTTTCTAATTTCCTTGAAATAAAAAGACTCTCCTTGTGTTGATAATTAATGTTCAAGTGATTAGTTGTTTTTATTAATCAATTAATTTTCCCCAATAATAGTGTCTTTTGTCTCCAAGTTAAAATATGTTTGGTATTATGTCATGGCACTCCCCCCATTCATCTCACGACCACTTGAAATGAAGACATGTTTCATCTAACATACTTATGGTTCATATCAATTATTTAACTATCATATAATATGATACATGAATTTCCCCGCCGAGGCCATGCCCTTATCAATACTTTTGATATATTTCCAAATTACCTAGCCATTCCTCGCAACATCCACGCACCCCACCCCACCCCCACCAACGATTTACACTTGGAGTTTATTATGTTAGAAACCTTGAATAATATTTGCGGGGGTGAATAAATATTGTGCCTTATGATATATTTTATGAAGTTTTACCTTATTATCACAGAACTTGATTGATTCATTCATTAGCATCATAACACATCAACATA
Organism: Pinus taeda; assembly: GCA_000404065.3. NCBI lineage: Eukaryota > Viridiplantae > Streptophyta > Pinopsida > Pinales > Pinaceae > Pinus > Pinus taeda. The sequence goes on from APFE030178697.1 coordinate 212,471, forward strand.
TACATGCATAACCAAAACACATAAGTAGCATATATAAGCACATAACATGAGAGAATCAAAACATATAACCATACAAGCAACCATAAATAACATGCACATCATCATCACATGTAAGGGACACTAAATGTAACGTGGAAATGACAAGGGAGAAAACAACACTTGGGTTGTTTTGCTCTTCTTGGCTCTTCTTGTATTATAAAAATTATTCATTACATATTGTTGGCTTGTTGGGGCTTGACCTAGGTTCGAAGGTGATTTAGCCAAACAAATCCCAGTAATACTGGACCTTTCGGCAATTGTCCTTGCAGCGGGGACTGAGGTCTCACCCGAAGTAGTATGGGAGGGTGCTAGAACTAGGTTTTTGCACTGTAGAGATGTTTGATGGGTTCAAGTGGTCTGCGGTTCGACCCTGCGTGCACGTCACTACGCGCAGTTACCCATTCCTCGCAGCCTGAGATGCTGCCTTTGCAGAACCCCACTCGGGGGCCGAACAATGTTATTACCCAATTCCTTACTAGTAATCTAATATTAGTTGATAAACGTAGCTTATCTGTATGCGTTCAGTTGTACTTAACAATATTCACAATTCATACAAGTGAATGTGGTAAAGAAACTATTTGCCAATGATATCAAACATGTAATAACTCAAGAAAAGATACACAGAATTTGGAATAAACTTCTTTTATTATTCTCATCTCTCTTTACAGACTCGACTCCACCCTGCGCACTCAACTATGGACAACTAGGCCTCTGTGCACTCAGCTACAGAGCCCTCTCCTACTCTACAACCTAAGATACTCTTACACTTGCTCTCTACTTCTACTTTTCTATCTCATACTTCACTCTAACTAACTATCTTTTACACTTAGAGCTTCACTTTATTTATAGAATCCCATGGTCTGAGGACCATGGGTAGGCCAACATTAGATTCAAAACTAGGGAGGATAGCCTTATGAATCTAACATACATTTTGTGCCCGCAATTCGCAAAGCTTTACAACAATATCAACTCAAAACCTAGACTTTGAGCCCAAAAACATGCCATGGGTGGATTCCATGCCCAACGTGCCCCCAACACAAACATCGTGACTTTCCCTTGAGTCACTTTGTCAACACAGAGTCCCTCCAACTGTTCTCAAACAGTACTGATGTTTGCATCGCACTGAGCTGCTGCTTGTTGAACCTGCTGCATATGTTCTTCTATGACCTCTGTGTTTGCATTTTCCCCTACATCTGTACTCGCATCTACTACGTATGTTTATAGTCCTGTGCCTTTGTCTGGCTCCTCAGAGCGCAAAGAATGTGTTGTGGCTAACTAGTTAGATAATCAAAAGACCTGTGTAGGGCTTCAAGCGACTGCCATTTACTTTGCCTGGGAAGGGTTCTCCATTTAGTTTGACTAGCTAGACTGCGCCTCCATCTATGACCTCCTTAACCACGTATGGTCCCAGCCAATGCATTCTGGATTTTCGTAGAAATTTTTCAAACTTACTGTCATACAATAGCACTAAGTCATTTACCTTGAAGGTGCACAACTTAATATAGCGGTCATGCTAGGCCTTTTCATACTGCTTTTGTACGTGCTGATGAAACCCAGCCAAGAACTATTCTTCCTCAAGTTCTTCGAATTGTGCGAGCCTTTCCTCCATAGCTTCATGGTCTATCATCCCTATGAGTGTTGCTATGCGCAAACTAGGTATGATATATTACATTGGCATGACAACTTCCATGCCATAAACTAGCCAGAATGGTGTTTGACCTGTCAGTTTCTTACACATTTTCTTGTAAGCCCATAGCCTTGCAGGTACGCACAAGTCCCAATTGCTTCGCTGTGCATTGCACACTTTGGTCAGCGCAGTCTCTAGTATTTGGTTGAAGGCTTCTATAGTCCCATTGGCTTATGGGTGGTACATCGTACTTTTATGATGATACACCTGGAATTCTTTGGTGAGCACACTGATGGTTTTGTTCAGGAAATGTTTTCCCCGATCACTCATTAAGATTTTCAGATAGCCAAGTGAGGTCAACACGTTTTCGAACAAAAATTTCATAGCTATAGCGGTTGTATAGTCTTTGACCAGTTGCGCTTTCGCCCATCGTGTCAGGTACTCTGTCATGGTGATGCTGTAGGGCACGCATGTCTTTCCCTGAGGTTTGATAGGTCCCACAAAGTCAATTTCCCATTTCTCGAATGGTTGCAGTGTCATTTGCATTTTCAACAACATCTCATCCCTACGCGATGGTTTTCCGGTCCTTTGACATATATCGTAGGCCTTACATTATACTTTTGAATTATGGTGAAGGGATGGCCATCATAACCCTGTGCGAAGAATTTTTTGCACAGTCGCGTGTCCTCCATAGTGTCCTCCGGTAGCGCCCCATGTGCTTCTACTAGGATCCGACCTTGTTCATATTTAGGTACATATCTTTGCAATATCTCATCATTTCCCATTTTGTATAGGTGCCCCACGATGATAGAAAAATATGTCACACGCACCACCAATTCCTTCTTCTGTTGGATGGAGTATTCCTTCAGTGCGGTCCTTGTTGTCAAAAAGTGGATTATATCTTCAAAGTGCCCATCTATGATGCGTACCGCAAAGAGTTGTGCATCAGGTAATCTTTCCTCCAAACTAGTAGGTTCGCCCATCTCAATATGCGACAATTCAGGTATTGAGGTTTGACCACAACCTCATTCATATTCTTGAAATAATAAGAGTCACCTGTGTTAGTGCCTAAATCTACCTCAGGCTTAGAAAGGCAGGATCTAGGGTAACATCAAACCACACTTAACCTAGTAGCTAGCCTTACCAGGTCGGGAGAGGGCTCTCTCCTTGTCAATCATAGGAAAATATGGTCACTAGCACTTGAGATGATTAGTGTAAAGACTAATTTTAGGCTAGGCATATGCCCAGAAAAGTTTGATTGAATTTGATGTTGGTTAGCTGGCTCAAATGTGAAAGGCAGATTTGGGTCTAGGGAATGGACACAGTTTTGCAGAGATCTCTATGGGGTGAGGTAGGCAAATGGTTTAGTACTTTGAAATAAGTGAGATGGAGAGTATTAAGACTGCTGAGGAGTTGGAGAGGGCATGAAAGTCTCACGGATCCTCTTCAAACAACTGAAAACATAAATAACTAAACAAACCCTAGGTAGAGCACTGCAACATCAATGAATTCTACCTTTATCCTTGTTTCATTTAGTTAAGATGAACAAAGAGAGATGATGGCATACATAAACACATGTAAACTTTCATTACAGAAGGAAAAAAAATCCCAAATCAAGTTGCCACAAGAATCTGACAAAATGCTGCAAACCCTGGTCTATTCCTTTGCCAAACTACAGAGATGAATGTACAATGTTGCTCAAGGCTTTCACAAAAGTCCAACATTTTCCAGTGACTAAAAAAGTACTAGATATAGGCAAAAAAAAACTCATCCTAGCCTTTACGGGTCAAGTTCATAAGTTTAGAAGCTATTTCAACAAGATCTAAACTGAGAACCAAAATGTAGGCAGTGGAACAACTTGCCTCTAAAAACTAGGAAACTAATTCATTTAGTTTTCAAACTACCTTTTCATGATGTATCTACCTCCATGAGTGAAATTTTAGCATATTTACATCAAAATCCATCAAGTTACATCAAATTACATCATGAGTTTGAATATGAGCGAGAGAAAAGTCAAACTGAGAAAAAACTACGCAAAAAATAGAGTTTTTTTGGCAAAAATGACCAATTTTAATCCTATGCGTCGTGCTCCTGTCCTTGTGCGCCATGCCTTTTTGCAGCTGATTTTGGAGGCCTTCTCACGCACCAAATTTTATCTAAGTGGGCTTGTTGGAAAGGTCTATCCGTCTGGTTTCCAGAACAAGTGTAATTTCTGAACTTGGTGTCCATTTATCCCTCCAAAAATGAGATCTCCCAACACTGCTTCCTGTGTGGCCAAAAAGGGGCAGAAAGTGAATTTTTGAGGTGTGTTTGACCCTTTTGGAAGCTCAAAACTTGACAAAATTTATTGGGCATGTGTAGAAATCTATATTTTTGCATGAGGAATCCAAAAATTCTAAGTTTTCCTCCAAAGGAGGTCCCTAGCAAAAGCGCGTGCCAGGTGGCGCGGCGCATCATGTAGGAAAACCTGTTTTTTACTCCAAAAATTCAAAATTGACCAAAAGTGTCCAAAATTTCTTGAAATTTGGGTTGTGTTTCTTGCATCAAGTGCTCTGTTGGGCTAAGGAAGCCTCAGCCAAGATCTGGAGCTTGTCTTACTCTTTTCTCTTCCTCAATGCTTTCCTCAACTTGGCCTTAAAGTCCTAATTCTCGCCTTGCAACTTTTGTTTCTTGCCAAATAATGATAGGCCATGTGCCTCAACATCTTTTTATCTTTGTTAGCCTTCTCTAGCAGCTTTTCCAAATGCATGTTTGCCCTCTCAAGCCAAGATTCATGATCAGCTTCAATTTCTTGTTCAAGTGGTGTCAACTTGACTTTCCTCCTCTTGGTAGCTTGCGCGTTTTCTCTTATGTTTTGGAGCTCCATGATGGTTTGTTGATCCTCTAACTATTTTTTTCTATGCTCTAGATAGTTGATTATCCACTTGGCTCTTTCCAAGTTGAGAGACAAGTCATGAATGTCATCTCACTGCTCCTGAATGATCTCCTTGAGCTTTGAGCCCAAATCAGTGTCATCATCCTGAATGAGAATGAAATCTATCTCTTGACCTTCTGAAGGCCCTCATCATGTAATGGCTGCTTACCCTTGTCCTGTACCTACTTTGTTGTTAAAGGAAATGAGACCCCTTCCACCCTGAGTGGAGATAGTACTCATTTTGCTGTTGCAAACAATCTCCTTGTGCCCTTTTGGTAAGTGACAAAGACTGGCACACTAATGGTTTGGGTCTCATGCACCTCTTGTTGATGTGAAGGTTCTCTTGCCTCATGAAAAACTGATGGGGGCATGCAAGAGCTTGTGAATACCTCATGTGAAATGAAAGCCTCCCAAGAAACATTTAGTAAACTAAACTGATGCAAAACCACAAACTTGTCTAATGCAAAGTGATAGATGTTGTTATAGTGCTGACGAGGAGGTTTCCTTTGCACCAATGTGGTCATTTTCTCAATATTATGGCAAATGAAATAGGGGAGATTCATCATCCTCACCCTAGTAAAATGCATCAATAATCTGATTTGATAGGTGTATAGGCGAGAAAATTTTCCTTCACAGCTGAAATATTTAATTATGCGCTTCATCAATGTAGCATATGTGTCCTGAATATACCTGAAAGGGAAAACTCTACTAATCTTCCTCTGAAAGCTAGCCTTGATATAAGGCTCTTTTTCTCCCTTACTAGTAATCATGTACTTCATCTTTTTCTCCCGATATAATTTCTTCATCTGACCAAACATGGCAATAGTAGCATAGGAGAAACCTCTAAATCATCCAATCAATTATGTACATACTGATTTGGAATCTTTTGTTCTATATTCCGATAGTTTTAATGATGCAAATAGTCAATTAGTTGAAGTAGAAGATATTCCAGAGATCACTAAAAATTTCAGAGCTGTACTTCATCAAGAGAGACAAAGACTTGATAGTACTACTGAACAATCAACTTTCCGACAACAACATAAAATGGATGGACAGTAAGTAAAGGAAGAAGAGTAGGCAGAGTGTTAGCATCTGGACAACGAAGCTGGTTTGTGGAGAATGGACTTTGATGGAGCAGTAGGCAGGGAAGGTGCTGGAATTAGTATTTAGATACGCAACCCTATTTTCTCACCAAATAAAGTACCGAGTAATGTAAGAGTTTGTTCATACAAGTTGGCTTTTGAATGTTCCAATAATGAAGCTGAATATGAGGCTTTAATTGCTGGTTTGAAAATCCTCAAGAAGTTAAATGCTAAAAGAATTTCAGTAAATGGTGACTCCAAGTTAGTTATCAAGCAAGTGAAAGGTGAATACCAAGCTAAGCATCCTTGAATGCGGGCTTACCGTAATGTGGTATTAGATAGTTTGAGATTGTTTCCAGATTACACTTTGACATGTGTCCCTCGTGTACATAATGTTATTGCAGATTCCCTTGCAAAAGCTGCAAGTAATTTGAAAATCCTGATGAATTCAAACATAAGTTTGAAATTCATGTAAAACATCACCCGACTATCCCTGATAATCAAAGATATTAGTAGGTGTTTCAATATGATAAAGAGATTGAATATTTTCTGCGAAATGAAGGTAAATATCAAGACACTTCTATAGATGGCGAGCATGATGATGGTGAACCAGACTTAGAAGTGAACCAGATGGAAGTTTTGCAGCTGAAAGACAATGGCATTCCCAAGGGTCTAATACCTTTAGAGGAGTTGTTTGATCAAGATGATGTAGCCCAGAAACCGAGCTTGGTGCCAACCGAGAAAGGAGTTGAGGATGTGAACATTGGAACAGCCGAAAATCCAAAAATGGTGAAGTTATCAAAAGCGTTGCCTCCTTAGGTAAAGGAAAAATACATTAGTTTATTTTCTTCATTCACTGATGTATTTGCATGGGACTATTCAGATTTGAAGGAGTACAATAAAAGTATAATTCAGCATGTCATTCCAATCAAGCCAAACCAAAAGCCATTTCACCAAAAGTTAAGAAGGATCAATCCTAAATTGCTGCCATCAATAGAGAAGGAGGTGAATCGATTATACAAGGCTTGTATAATCGTTCCAATAAGATTTTCAGAATGGATTTCCAATTTGGTTCCCGTGTGCAAGAAAACACGTGAGATTCGATTATGTATTGATTTTAGAAATCTGAATAAACTATCTTTGAAAGATAACTATCCATTTCCCAAGATGGATCACATACTTCAAAGAGTAGTTGGAGCATCCCGCATGCCGCTACTCGATGGGTATTCCAGTTATAACCAAATTTTGGTCCATGAGGATGACACAGACAAAACAGTGTTCACCACTCTATGGGGAACTTTCCACTATGCCAAGATGCCATTCAGATTGAAGAATGCTGGTGTGACCTTTCAGCCGGCTATGGATATCGCATTTGCAAATGAGAAAGATGTATTTTTAGTTGTTTATCTTGATGATTTGACATTTTTTTCTAATTCAGATGAAGAGCACCTTTATCATTTGAACATTGTATTTCAGCGGTGTATAAAGTATGGCATATCACTTAATCCAAAGAAGAGCTTGTTCACCATGGATGAAGGCAAGCTTCTCGGTCACATCATATCTAAGGAGGGCATCTGCATCAATCTAGCTCGAGTGGAAGCCATTCAGAAAATTGATTTTCCATGAAGTAAAAAGTAGATCCAAGCATTCAACAGTAATATGAATTTCTTACGTCGTTTTGTGCCAAATCTAGCAAAACATTTGAGGGAAATCACAAACATGTTAAAGAAAGATAGTGTAGTGAAATGGACCGAGGCAGCCATCATGTCTTCCAATTTGGTAAAGTTGGCCCTTTCTTTAGCTCCAATTTTGATTAGCCCAGATTATTCCCAAGATTTTATTTTGTTTTCATTTGCTTTGGATCATACTATGGCAGCGATCTTCATGTAGAAAAGAGACCAGCTTGAGAAACCAATTTCTTGTTTCAGCAGAACAATAAGAGATGCAGCCTTAAAGTACAATGTTATTAAAAAGCAAGCTCTCACCTTGGTAAAATAATTGAAGGATTTTCGAGTCTATATTCTTCATTGTCATATCCTTGTTTATGTCCCTAACACTGCCGTTAAAGATGTCTTAGTGCAAACAAATCCGGAAGGGAGACGAGGCATATGGATCTTAGCTTTGTTAGAATATGATGTGGAGATCAAGCCAACAAAGCTCATCAAAGGGAAGGGGCTGGAAAAACTGATGGCAGAGTCTAATTTGCATGCCTTGGACATAAATATGATTGCTGCTATGTTCGAAGAAGAAGAGGACAACTCACCTGTTCAGGTATCAGAAATTTTTATTCATTACCCTTGGTATTCCGATATTGTATATGTGCTCCAAAATCTTTCACTGCCACCAGGGATGGCTAGAAATAAAAGTAAGACTCTGAAATTAAAGGCTGCCAAGTTTTGTATTATGAATAATACACTATTGGAAAGATCTTGGTTGAGGATGAAGCAAAACAGGTCATCGATGATTTTCACAAGGGAGATTTTGGAGGTCATCTATTTTGGAAGACAATAGCCAATAAAATTTTGAGAGAGGGATATTATTGGCCAACCCTCTTTTCTGATGTGTATAAAGCTATTACAAGTTGCCATGAATGTCAAATTTTTCAGGGCAGGAGAAAATTACAGCCACTACCTCTCAAACCGGTTGAAGTAAGTGCTCCATTTCAACATTGGGGTTTAGATTTCATTGGCGAGATCCATCCTACTTCTTTAGCTTAGCATAACTTGATCCTTACAGCGACATTCTACTTCACTAAATGGATTGAGGCGATTCCCACTTGGCAGGCAGGCCACTCATTCAGTAATAATTCAATTTCTTGAAAACAATGTTTTGTCACGTTTTGGTTGTCCTAATAAGCTAATTACAGATAATGCATCAGCTTTTAAATATAAAAAGATGATTTATTTTTGTAATAAATATCAAATTACCTTGGGGCACTGAACTACATACGATCCACAAGGTAATGGATTGCCCGAATCCTCGAATAAATCATTAGTCAACATTATCAAAAATATGTTGGAAACAAACAAGAAGAGCTGGCACAAGAAATTAGTCAATGCACTATGGGCAGATAGAGTAAGTCAAAAAAAATCAACAGGCATGTCCCCTTTTGAGATCGTGTGTGGTGTTGACATGGTTTTCCATACATCTCTCATAGTCCCGGTTGTTAAAACTTCTGCAGGAAGCTGGCAGTGAGGAAGATCATTTGCAGAAAAGAATCAATCAAATGATCCATTTACAACATACTAGAGAGGAGGGTTTTCAAAATACCTTCAAGCTGTAAGAGAGAATCAAGAAAATATATGATCAAAAGGCAAAGGCGGAAAAGTTTCAAATTGAAGACATAGTGCTAAAATGGGATGCTCGAAATGAAGACAAAGGAAAGCATGGCAAGTTCGAGAATCTGTGGAAGGGACCTTTCAGAATTGCTGCATATCAAGGTTAAAATGCTTTCTGGTTGAAAGAAATGGATGGAGAAGATTGTCCAGGTGGGCCGGTCAATGGTCGACTGCTGAAATGGTACCATCTTTGAAATGTTTTCTGCTGTCATATGTGTCATTGTACATACCAATATATTTCCTTTATTGCAAGTGTGTACTGTTATCATTCATTCTATTTGGGGCCCGAAGTGAAGGCTATAAAACTGAAGGTTTGATTTTAGTTTTGGTTTGGATTGTTTGAGTCAAGTTTTCAATCAATTTTAGTAGTCAGTTTTGAGTCAGATTTCAGTCCTGAAATTGAGTCAAGATATTGGTTTTGGTTTGTCAAAGTTATTGACTCCATAGCCCAATGGAAGAAGTTATTGTCTGCTTTCTAGACGTTTGTAGTTCTTGGCACCTCCAAGGAGCTACCATCCCCATTGGAGCCAATGTTAGTGTCGGTATCTTCATCCCTCCATCAGTGATCAAACTCTCTTGTTGCATTACATGTTAGGTGTCTCATCCGATGAGCTGCATTCCATTAGGGTCATGGATCATCTGATGGTAGTGGCATATTATAAATTTTCCCTCATGATCTTTACCTATTGGCCCATTTTCATACATGTAGGTCATTTGCAGTCACTTTTTCCTTTACATCTGTAAAAGTCTTTTTTAGGGTTTTAAGTCTCATTAGGTCTAGGTTTTTGTCAATAAAGTCTTGCAAAAGCTCAATAATGGTTGGCAGGCACATGAGGAAGTCAAATAAAGTCTCAGCAACAAAAATATTAATAATCACATGCTCATTGATTGATATTTCCTCAAAACCCTGTTTTGAAGAAAAACAGAGTTTGTATATTTTATGTACAAAATTTCATGTAATTTCTTTTTTCCTATATGTAATAATTTCAAGAGGAAGCCTTGGTCACCTTGCCAAGATCCTGCACTCCATTTCCTACAAAAGAAACAAAATTTCAAAGCATTTAGTCCATCAAAGGCAAAAAGTAAGACAAACTACCCAAAACAGTCTTTGAAAAAGCAAGTGAAAGACAAACATTAGGAAAGTGGGTTTTCATAAGTGAAAAATCAAAGTCATTGGTATATAAAGTGTTTTCATGTCAAAGGAAACCTCATTTTTATTGAAAAGGATAAGAGAGCAAGTACAATTTGTGTTTTCGAAGTAAAGGAGCGATTTTGCATTCAAATAGTGAAAATTTGAAGGCGCCATGCACCTGGGTTAAGGCACGGTGCACCTGGCCTATGCAGCGCACACAGAGCACAGTTTACATTGAAATTTCTAACTGGCATGATGCACCTGTGAGTGGGCACAACACACTAGCCTTCAAGGCTCGAAATTCATCCAGATCTTCCTCTAAAGCTTCAAAATCGTAAATTCCTCATTTCACAAGTAATTCAACATCTCCATATGGCCAATGTATGAGTTTCCTTTAGTGTTTATGGTGTTTCAATAAGGAAACAAATTAAACCCTAGTTCCTTGGTTGAGAAAAGCTACCTAGGGTTTGCAAATTATTATTTTTGTTTTCTAACTCCCACCCCTACCATTTTCACTCCCTCACTACATTTCATTAACCTCTTTAATCCTTCCATTTTCCACTTACACTTACCTATTCCCCCTATCCCTAAAAATAATAACCCTAATCCCTACCTTCACTTATCCCAAACCATAATTAATATCCCTAAACCCTAAATATCATTCCCCAAACCCTTCCATTTCCACTAACCCTACAAGCAACATCCCAACCCCTCATTTGCAGTCCCTTCATAGTCCTTATCATCAAATCGTTGTTATTTAGCAACAAATACCTATTGACACTATAAAATCTCTTCATACTCATCTAAGAAAATGATGCATTAGCAAACATGGAGCCAGATTCTTCTTATGAAAGAAATGAGGAAACAGTCAGTGACTCCTCCAAAGAAATTCATGCACCAAGGAAACCTCATAAGAGTGAAAAACATAACTGGGAGGAACCTACTAAACTTACTGAGATGTTGGCTTGCCCTCTTGCTGTAGCATGCTTCCAACATCAATCTTGTTACCAATTTTATGAGATGGTGGAAAGAGTCAAATAACACAATGAGCTTCCTATACTTTTTGTCCTTCATCTTCACAATAGCCAGGTCAATTTGGTAGGTGTGACATTCACCTTGACACCTCAGACTATAGCTCAAGCAACCAGCATTCGGAATGTGGGTGAGCAGTGGAATAAGGGATAGCTGGTGGACAGAGAACATTATGAGCCTTATATCAAGGCTAGATTTCAGAGGCAGATTAGTAGAGTTTTCCCTTTCAGGTATATTCAGGACACATATGCTCCATTGATGAAGCTCATAATTAAATATTTCAGTTGTGAAGGTAGATTTTCTCGCCTATACACCTATCACATCAGATTATTGATGCATTTTACTATGATGAGGATGATGAACCTCCTCTATTTCATTTTCCAAAATATTGAGAAAATGACCACATTGGTGCAGAGGAAACCTCCTAGTTAGTAGTATAACAACATCTATCACTTTGCATTAATCAAGATTGTGGTTTTGCATCAGCTTAGTTTACTAAATGTTTCTTGGGAGGATTTCATTTCACATGAAGTATTCACAAACTCTCAAGTTCCCCCATCATTTTTTCATGAGGCAAGAGAACCTTCACATCAGCAAGAGGTGCATGAGACCCAAACCACTAGTGTGCAAGTGTTTGTCACTTACCAAAAGGGCACAAGGAGATTGTTTGCAGCAGCAAAACGAGTACTATCTCCACCCGAGGTGGAAGGGGTCTCATTTCCTTCAACAACAAAGTAGGTACAGGAAAAGGGTAAGTAGCCATTACATGATGAGGGGCCTTCAGAAGGACAAGAGGGAGATTTCATTCCCATTCATGATGATGACACTGATTTGGGCTCAAAGCTCAAGGAGATCATTCAGGAGCAACAAGATGACATTCATGACTTGTCTCTCAACCTGGAAAGAGCCAAGTATATAATCAACTATCTAGAGTAGAGAAACAAATAGTTAGGGGATCATCAAACCATCATGGAGCTCCAAAACATAAGAGAAAATCGACAAGCTGCCAAGAGGAGGAAAGTCAAATTGACACCACTTGAACAAGAAATTGAAGCTGATCATGAATCTTGGCTTGAGAGGGAAAACATGCATTTGGAAATTTTTTTGGAGAAGGCTAACAAAGAGAAAAAGATGTTGAGGCACATGGCCTATCGTTATTTGGCAAGAAACAAAAGTTGCAAGCTGAGAATGGGGACTTTGAAGGCCAAGTTGAGGAAAGCATTGAGGAAGACAAAATTACAAGACAACTCCAGATCTTGGCTGAGGCTTCCTTAGCCAAAACACAGCACTTGATGCAGGACACTCAGCCCAAATTTCAAGAAATTTGGGATACTTTTGGTCAATTTTGAATTTTTGGAGTAAAAAGCAGGTTTTTCTACCTGGTGCGTCGTGCCACCTAGCATGCACTTTTGCTAGGCACCTCCTTTGGAGGAAAACTTAGCATTTTTGGATTCCTCATGCAAAATTATAAATGTCTACACATGGCCAAGAAATTTTGTCAAGTTTTGAGCTTCCAAAAGGGTCAATAACACCTCACAAATGCCCTTTTTGCCCCTTTTTGGCAACACAGGAAATAGTGTTGGGAGAACTCATTTTTGGAGAGACAAATGGATACCAGATTTAGAAATTCCACCTGTTCTGGAAAGTAGACAAATAGACCTTTCCAACAAGTCCACTTGGAGCAAATTTGGGTAACGGGAAGGCATCCAAAATAAGCTACAAAAAATTGCGGTGCACAGGGACAAGAGTGCGGCGCACAGGATTAAAATTTGTCATTTTTGCAAAAAAACTCTATTTTTTCACCTAGTTTTTCTCAATTTGACTTTACTCTCCCTCATAGTCAAAACTCATGATGTAATTTGATGTAAATTGATGTATTTTGATGTAAATATGCTAAAATTTCACTCATGGAGGTAGATACATCATGAAAAGGTAGTTTGAAAACTAAATGAATCAGTTTACTAGTTTTTAGAGGCAAGTTGTTCCACTGCCTACTTTTTAGTTCTCAGTTTAGATCTTGTTGAAACAGCTCCTAAACTTATGAACTCGAACCCTAAAGGCTAGGATGAGTTGTTTGTTGCCTATATCTAGTAGTCTTTCAGTCATTGGAAAAGGTTGGACTTTTGTGAAAGCCTTGAGCAGCATTGTACATTCATCTCTGCAGTTTGGGAAAGGAATAGACCAGGGTTTGCAGCATTTTGTGGGATTCTTGTGGAAACTTGATTTGGTATTGTTTTTCCTTCTGTAATGAAAGTTTACATGTGTTTATGTATGCCATCATATCTCTCTGTTCATCTTAACTAAATGAAACAAGGATAAAGATAGAATTCATTGATGTTGCAGTGTTCTACCTAGGTTTTGTTTAGTTATTTATGTTTTTCAGTTGTTTGAAGAGGATCTCTGAGACTTTCATGCCCTCTTCAACTCCTCAACAGTCTTAAGACTCTCCATCTCACTTATTTCAAAGTACTAAACCATTTACCTACCTCCCCCCATAGAGATCTCTATAAGACTGTGTCCATTCCCCAGACCCAGAGCTACCTTCCCCATCTGATCCAGCAACCCAACCATTAAATTTAATCAAATTCCTCTAACCAAGCATACCTAGCCTAAAATTAGTTTTATATCAGTCATCTCAAACTTTCTTTGATAAATTTTCATTGAGATTGACAAGGAGAGAGCCCTCTCCCGACTTGGTAGGGCTAGCTACCAGGTTAAGCATGGTTTGATGTTACCCTAGACTTTCCTTTCTCAACTTGAGGTAGATTTAGGCTCTAACAACCTACATATGTGCCCCCCCAAACACAGGCTTATTGACCAAGTATTTCAGTGCAGAATGGTCTATATACATCTTGAAATGCCCTCCTAGCAAATAGTGTCGCTATTTTTGGAGCGCATACACCATTGCTAACCCCTCACGCTTAGTTGTGGAATATTTCTTTTTGGCTTTAGACACTGTATGACTTGCAAATCTGATAGGGTGGTCCAATCCCTCACCACCCTCTTCTGTGAGCACTGCTCCTAGCATGATACATGGTGCATCAACATGGACATGAAACTCCACATCCCATTTTGGGAAGACCAGGATTGGAGCGGAGGCCAATTTCCCCTTTAGGACATCCAAGCTTTTCATGCAATCATCATTCCAGTAGAATGTCACATCTTTTATCAATAGTTTCTCCATTGATGCGGTGATTTGGGCATAGCTTTTGATGAACTTTCTGTAATATCCTATGTGTCCCAAGGTAGCACGCAATTTTTTAACACTTCGTAGTGCTTCCAAATTTAGAATTACTACAATCTTCACCGGGTCCACCATCAACCCCTGTTTGCAGAGCACGTGTCCCAAAAGGTTCCCAAAGGGAACAAGGAATGTGCGCTTCTTAAGGTTTAGCACAATCTGGTGTCATCGGCAAGTATCCAACATCAAGCGTAAAGTTTCTAGATGCTGTTTAACTAATCCAAAGACAGTCCAATCAACTAGATAGACCTCCAAGAACTTGTGGATGTATTCTTTGAATGTTGCAACAACGATGCACGAAACGATGGTTGGCACTTTCTTTAATCCAAATGGCATAACGGTGTATTGAAAGCAGCCCCATTCTGTTGCGAAGGTCGTCTTGCTCCTGTCTTTCGGTGCGATTTTGATCTGGTGGTACCCTAAGAACCCATCCGTGAATGAATATGCTTCTTGTCCGCCAATGTTTTCCAGTACTTCATCTGTGAATGGTGTCGAGAATGGGTCATGTACAAAGCCATCATTTACCTTCCTCAGGTCCACGCATATTCTTATTTCCCCCTTCTACTTTTTCTCCTGTACTACCATAGAGCTTACCAAGTCGGATTCTTCCACTGGATGAATACTTGCAGCTGCGAGCATTTTGTCTAGTTTTATGCAAACCTTTTCCTTGTGCTTTGGATTCAAGCGGTAAGGCCTCTTCTTGACTGGCTTCGCATCGGGTTTTAGGGTGATCTTCATCATCCCTAAGTCACTAACGATCCCTTTTAAATCCGTAATTTTGGTCTGGAATAAGTCTTGGTCTTCACGGAGTAACTCAGCGACCTTATTCACCATGGCATCATCCCAATAGTCACCGATCATTACATACTTTGGTTCGCCTTTGTCCCAATGTTTAACTGCTTCATTTTCAGTGCCACGGTGATGTTAGGATCCTTAATCAATGGTCCTAGAACCTCGCAACAACCTTTAGTTTCTAGAATGTTAATATTCTTTGGATCCTCATCATCCTCCTCAATATTTACATTCTAGCACTCCACATCCTCCTCAATATTTACATTGTAGCACTGCACCATGCAGCTCAGCTCGGTCGCCCATTGTGGCTGAAGCACTTTCATTGGCTCCAAGGGTATTTTGAAGATAGCTGGTTTCACTACTTGTAGTGCATCATCCACAATATCCCACAAATGATCTTCAAATGTGAAGGTTAACAGGTGTCCTTCACGCAAGGTGTCCCATTCGCTTGTGCCATGGTGGATCTCCAACTCAGTATACCAATTCATGGGTATGACATCTAGAGTATGACAGAAAAAATGCACCCATTTAGGTTGTGGCCCTTCCTTGTAGACCTTGGTCCATTTCACGAGGTGTGTACATGGATCATCCCATCCATCATACCTGTCTTCTAGCTACATCTGTGGTTTCTGAAATCGTAGGTGTATCATCCTTCTACATCTACACCAATCCTCAAAAATTCTTTGATGCATACCCCACCATCTTGCAGGCGTAGTGCACAATGGCCATTTCAGAGCATTAAATCGTTGTTGTTCTAGCACTTTGCTTTCAAATTTGTTCAGGAATTCATTCACATCGGTCAACTCTTCATACATAGGTAGATCCCTCACCTCTATTGCTACACATCGTAGTGACCTTATCATCATGTTGTAGTTTAGTGTGGTTACCTCGTGTAACCGGTTCTGCCATCGTTCTATTTCCTTGTCTGAATCCGACATGCAGGAGATCTCACGCTCAAACGAAATCCTGCCATCTTCTGTTGGATTCACCCAATCTTGCTCTCACATGGTTATCTTGTAGATATAGTCAAGATCGTAAACACTATCATCGTTGCACACAAGTTTTGTGTAGCGTTCTCCTTCCGCAAGGTCTAGCGGTACCACTACGCATAGTGACTTTTCCTCAAAAATCATCTTGTGCTTCTTGAGATTTATCATCCCATTCATATTAGTGTCCCAATCTATTCCCAGTAGTGTGGGATAGGGATTGATGTCACCGACAATCTCTATCACTTCTAAATCTATAAGCGTGCTCGCACATTCAATATCCACCATTACTCCCTACAATCTTCCTGTGGGTAGGATATTTTGTTGGTTTTCCATTCACAATTGAATAGGAGACCACTGGAATGCAGGCCTTCCCATGCACATCATCCCTCTACATCTGTGCTAGTCCTCAAAACTTCTTTGATGTGTACCCCACCATCTTGCAGGCGTAGCGCACAACGCCCATTTCAGAGCATTAAACCGCTATTATTCTAGCATTTTGCTTTCAAATTTGTTCAGGAATTCATCCACCACCGTCAACTCGTCATACATAGGTAGATACCTCACCTCTGTTGCTACACATCGTAGTGACCTTATCATCATGTTGCAGTTTAGCGTGGTTACCTCGTGTAACCGGTTCTGCCATCGTTCTATTTCCTCATCCGAATCTGACATGCAGGAGATTTCGCGCTCGAACGATATCCTGCCATCTACTGTTGGATTCACCCAATCTTACTCTCATGTGGTTATCTTGTAGATACAGTCAAGATCGTAAACACTATCATCATTGCGCACCAATTCTGTGTAGCACACTCCTTCCGCAAGGTTTAGTGGTACCACTACGCATAGTGACTTTTTCTCAAAAATCATCTTGCGCTTCTTAAGATTTATCATCCCATTCATATCAGTGGCCCAATCTATTCCTATTAGCGTGGGATAGGGATTGATGTCACTGACAATCTCTATCACTTCAAAATCTGCAAGTGTGCTCGCACATTCAATATCCTCCATTACTCCCTGCAATCTTACCATGGGTAGGATATTTTGTTGGTTTTCCATTTGCAATTCAATAGGAGACCACTGCAATGCGAGCCTTCCCATGCGCTCCCTTCTCATGATCAAACTGAGTACAATATAAACATGACGCTCTCATCATATTTCTACAATCACGGGCATAATTCCTTGGCCCTCTGCAATCGTAACAAATTAGTTGTCTACCGCCTCTTCCTAGTCCCATTCCAGCTCGACCTCATCCGCACCCCTGAAATCTAATCCACGCCATCCCTACATTTTGATTGAGGGTTCACGTTTCGATCTGCACTCTGTAGGTAGGATTCTGATCCATCATCATCTCATAACTTTGATAGGTGCGCTCATCATGGCTTACTGATCTATATAAATTACATAACAACTGCTGGGATGTCTGTGTATACTTCTACAAGTTATGAGAATTATATGTAGCATGTTTTCCTCCTATCTGACAAATCGTGCACCACAATGCAAGTACCATGCTCGGTCTTGCTTTTGCCTCTATTCTTAATGGCATTGGCTCTCCTCCCTCCGAGTAGTTCACGAAGACTGGACAATGGTCCTTGTCATGCCCCTAGCCTTTGCATTTTATGCACCACACCTCCTCGCGTTCCTTTGGCCTAGTTGTCCTATCCTATTTCAAACTCTGAATTTCCAGACACAAATTTTTCAGTTGCGCATGGATTTGTTTGACTCCCAAGCTAGGATCTTGTATTAGGGTCTTGTGCAGTCTCATTGGAATCTCTAAAGCTTCGGCCTAGGTGGATAACTTCTGCTTTGACAACGGCATCCTTAAATGCGGCATTAGTGATGCTACAAACCATGTGCAGTGGTGTCCATCCATCAAGGTCATGTTGGCTTCGCGCATCATACTCTTCAATCTCTGATATAACTCCCAGAGGGTCTCTCTTGGAAGCATCATGTTTTCCTTAAACCCGATAATCGATTGTGTCTTCGATTTTGGCCTGCTAAATTCCCTATTCAGTGTAGCCTGGATATCTGTGATCCCTACATTTGGATGGTCACTAGAATGCTTAATGTACCATGTTAGTGCGCGATCCTGCAATGCACTTACCAATGTTGCCTTCTTTATATTTTCATCCACGACTCCTTATTCTTCCCATACAGCTTTTACTACAAACCAAAATTGGTCCGGATCTTCATTCCCTACTCCTTCGAACATCAGTAATGTTGTCGCACTCGCCATACTGAACTATGGTGGTGGCGGAGGTGGTGTGGGTAGAGATGGGGTGAAGATGGTGAAACCGGTGGTGGTGTAGGTGGACGTGGTGTGCGTAAAATTCGTTGCCTTATCAGACTGATTGGACTTCTTGGTGAAACTGTCAGGAGCTCTTCCTCGCTTTCTCGCCGAGGTGAAATCAAGGGGCTATTTTCTATTTCTACGCTACCTTTGTTTCTATAGATCCTCCCACTTCGCGTAGCCCCAAACATCAACATACTCGCGTAGCTTTTCACACAATAACATTTTAATCCAAGTGTTGAAAGATTTAATGTACTTACCTCGCGGTCCTCTGAGGAAGCATCATTCTCCCTCACTGTAGCTAACTGAAGTATCTACCATGAATTCGGTGATAAACCCTCCTATATTTTGATCGAGCCAATGGTCCAAAGCATGCGCGATCTTATCTTTCGATGCTTCTAGTCTGGGCACCAATTCTGGAGTCCACAAAATCGGTTTGTTGAGCCTACACCTTCCCTGACTGTCTGCTAACTTTGTGATCCACTCATACAACTCAGAGGGGAAGGATGCAAAGAAAATTTCGTGGATTTCTGTATATAAGTAGCAATCTAACCACTATTCCTCTGATACTCACGGATTCATGTTTTCCTACGCCGCGAACTCGTGAATCTTTTTGTCCAACGACACTTCAATTTCTTTCTTTGTCAGATTCCAGTGACATGACATTAGACATCCCTTATGTAGATCATGGTCCTGGCAACGTAACCATTTGTTGGTTTGTTGGGGCCTGACCCAGGTTTGGAGGTGATTTAACCAAACAAATACCAGTACTACTGGCCCTTTCGGCAACAGCTCACAGAGTACAGATTGAGGTCTCACCTGAAGTATTATTGGAGGGTGCTAGAACCAGGTTTCCGCACCCTACACATGTCTGATGGGTTCAAGTGGTCCACGGTTTGACTCTGCGTGCACATCGCTATGGGCACTTACCCATTCCTTGCAGCCTGAGATATTGCCTTTGCACAGCCCTACTCGGGGGCCAAACAATGCTATTACCAAAGTCCTTACGAGTAATATAATATTAGTTGGTTAACTTAGATTATCCATATGTGTTCAGTTATACTTAACAATATTCAAAATTCATACAAGTTCGCTTAGTAAAGAAATAGTATATTCGCCAATGATGTCAAACATGTAATAACTCAAGAACAGATACACATAATTTGGAATAAACTTCTTTTATTATTCTCTTCTTTGGTTACAGACTCGACTTCTCCCTGCGCACTCAGCTACAGGGTTCCGTGCACTCAACTGCAGACAACTAGGCCTTTGCGCACTCAGCTACAGAGCCTTCTCCTACTCTACGACCCAAGATAAACTTAGACACTTACTCTCTGCTTCTACTCTTCTATATCATACTTTGCTCTAACCAACTATGTTTTACACTTAGAGATTTTCTCTATTTATACAATCCCATGGTTCGCGGACTATGGGTAGGCCGACATTACATTCAAAACTAGGGCGGACAACCTTATGACTCTCACATACATTTCGCACCCCCAACTCGTGGAGCTTTACAACAATATCAACTCAAAACTTGGGCTTTGAGCCACAAAACATGCCGTGGGGGGATTCCATGCCCAACACATATAATCACTTGACACCACTAGTGTGCAAGGCACAAATTTCATATCATGCGAGAAACCATTTCCATTGGGACAAAACCTATATGGGCTTTGTAGACCACCACTTACAAGAAGCCACCACTCACTCAATTTTGCAAGCCACCACCTACTGGCATCCACCACTCCAAATAAGTCTTTCCCAACCACCACTAGATGGAATCCGCCACTCCAATATTCATGGGCCACCCCCTAAAGGATTCTGCGACACCCCTAATATGAAAGGAAACACTCACCACACTAAAGGTCCCAACCTTCAAGCTTTCCCACAAACCACATTTCACAATATTTTAGATTGGATCCACAACCTTTGCAATCAAACACTTGTGAGCCTCATTTCATCCATTTTCAATCACAATACCAATCTACGCTCATCAACTAAATACAGTATTCAACATAACAACCAATATGTATACAACTTTGCAACACAATCTCAACCAATACATCAGTTGCACATCACCAATCTACTATATAAACTCAACCCTTGCAACATAAATGCATCAACAGTTTAAACTATGATCTAAAACTATAATAGTTATAGAAATATCTCTCCTTTAAATATCAACAAAAAATGGGAGGCACAATCTACAAAAAGAAGTTGATTAGAAGTCTAGGTCCACTGTAGCTCCATCATCCTTTGAAATATGGTCTGAAACAAAGTTATGATATGCTCTCTAACTTTAGAAATGTGTAGCATACAATCTCTCATAATCTCACACTCTCTAACTGATCTAGGTGGATATTGGTGGCCACCTACCTATTCCACCTAGACCTCAAGTTAGTTTCATCTATTTCCATGTTCATTGCAGCGTTTACTATTTTTAGTAGTTTTTCAATTCCTCAACTTCCAGAGCATTTTTGACCCTCTAAACGACATTTTTTTGAGGTCTGATAGAGGTCCATAGCCATAGTTAAGGGTCAACCACAAATTTTGTAGTTCTTGCAGAGATCTTTCCAACAAGGTATTTTATGAGCCAAATGGAGATAATATGAGCAAGTGATGACCCCAGGAAGTTGATTGCCCAACTAACCCCAACGGGGCCCACAAACTCTTAGCATTCCATCTCCTAGGATTAAGGTTTTGGTTGTGTAGGGTTTTCCCTTGTTTCTCAATAATAAATAGGCATTTGACCCTCATAGTAACATATTTTGGAGGCATGTGTTGTGACATCTCTTCTCAGAGATAAGCTACGATTGCCTGAGCTAGTTTATTTCCATCATGTTTGTAAGAATATTTCGGTATTTTGATATTAATGAAATGAAGTGTTATTTATGTTGCATCTCTATATTTATGGTTATATTTGTAATTTGTTTCGTTCTTATTTAAGTTTGGATTAGTGGTATTAGAGTGGTCTTCTCTTTCTCTATTTTTATATGCATGTCCCCAACAAGATCGGGATATAAGGAGTTACGAATCGAACTGGTCAAACCTTTGTAAGATCAACCTCACAAACCCTGATGACCTCCCATTGAGGAAGAGAAGAAATATTATGTGGTAGGAGATACTTTGAAAATATTTCTTAAAGAAGCCATTAAGTACAGAGGAATACGATGATGGAAAACATTGCCAAGATCCTTCAACAACTACCCAAAGGTGACACATCTCCTTCCAACAACCACTTTGGAAGTGCCCCACCATTTAAGGTGGAATTTAACTTTGACATCCCCATATCTGAAAGTCATATAGATGTGGATGCCATAGATATATGGTTAAATCTGCTAGAAATATATTTTTCTGTTCATGAATTTTCTAGCCCGGAAAATATTACTTTTTCACTTCTCAGAGTTGCTCCCCAAGTTAAGGACTAGTGGGAAACCTACTGTGAGAAGAAGGACAAAAGTACACCCTCATTATTTTCAGTTGCACCCACTTGCAATTCTTTCCTGGATGCCATTAAGGAGAAATACTACCGTATCGAGATCTACTAGGATAAATACATAAAGTGGACCATGCTGTGGCAGGGAAGTGACCAAGACGTGTCTAAGCATAGCAATGTTTTTCATACCCTTCGCATGAATTTAGGTATCGATGATTTTGAGAAACATTTGGTATTCAAATAACGCAACTATATACATAGGTACACTTAGGACGAGATGGAGTTTCTGGAAATCTCCTCACTTGACAGGAAATACCGATACGTTGTCAAGAATGAGAATGAGTTTAAATAAAATAAGTGAGACTTTGGATCTTCGAATCTGAAGCAAGGGAAAGGTGCCCCCAAACCATAGAGAAAAGAACAAAGCCAAGGTAGGGCGACCTAAGATAGCATGTTGAAGCTGCAAGAAAAGAGCAACACCATGAAGGAAAGTAAGGACAAAGGAAAATTGTGTTAGTTCCATAGGAGCTCCACTCACAACACAACTGAGTGTTGGGCCATGTACTCACTAGTGGTTGAGCTAAAGGCTTCCGAATCAGATGCATGTTCTGACTTTTATTCAGAACCCGACAAGGGGAATGAAAAAGCAAAGTAGGTCATTGATGGAAAGCCCAATGCCACTGCAACCACCACCAAGATCCAGAAGAATGAGTTTCAAGATCTAGAGGAGGGGGAATACCTCTTCCACTCAAATATGTGGGTGAAGGGTTCCCCACTACAGTTGATTGTTGACAGCGAGAGCCAAAATAACATCATTTCAATAGAGGTTGTGAACTAGTTGGGCCTACTAACTACAAGACATTTGGAGTCGTACACAATCAGGTACCTTCACCAAGGAAGAGATCTCTGCGTCAGCTAGTAGTGTCGCCTTCCCTACAACATAAAGTCGTTCACGGATGAGGTATTGTGTGATGTTGCTCCTCTTCAAGTTTGTGATGTATTATTAGGACAACCATACTTGTGGAAGTCACATGTTATATATGAGTCTAGACCTTGCTCTGTGATTATTACATTGGGAAATAAGCTATATAGGATATCGGAGGTAGCCCCGCCTAACATCATCTCTTTGATCACTATGAACAATTGCAGTAAAATCATTTCATAGACTAGGGATTTCTTTTCCTTATGAATAGACCTCAAGGAAAGAAGAATATAAGGGCCACAACTACCACATAGGGCTACTTCACAGAGTAGCAGCATATGGAGAAGGTCATGGAAGAGTACAGGGACATTCTCACCTCACCTATAGGGGTACCTGTGAAGTGTCAGGTTAAGTATTCCATTGATCTAACCTCGAGTGCGCTACTACCCATGGACCAATCTATCAACACTTTTTTCTAAAGAATGATGAGATCAAGAGTTAGATTTTGGAGTTGTTGTAGAAAGGGCGCATCAGGCCAAGCTCAGCACCCTGCGAGAGCCTGATTATATTGGAATACAAGACAAAAGTAACCTAGAGACTTTGTATTCACTATCGAGTGCTGAATAAGTTCATTGTCCAGAATAGGTACCCAATCGTATGGATTGATAAACTTTTGGACTAGATAAAAGGGGCCAAATATTTCGACAAGATTGACTTGAAGTCTAGTTATCACCAGGTTCCTATCGAGCCCTCTGATGTGTGGAAAAGTACCTTGAAATCCAAGGAGGGCATTTTCAAATGGTTGGACATGCCTTACAAATTGACAAATGCCCCCGCAACCTTCATGAGATTGATGGAAGATATCTGCGACCTTTCACCAATGCATTCATGGTGGTGTATTTAGATGACATCTTGATTTTCATCTAGACTTTGGAAGAACACCTCCACCATATTTGATAGGTCCTCCAAACCCTACGACAACACAAGTTCTGTGCCAATATGGAGTAATGCACTTTTGGCATGGCCCATATTCAATATCTAGGGTACGTCATTGATGAGAAGGGTGTGCATGTGGACCCAACCAAGATACATGTCATTTGGGATTAGCGAGCCCTAACCACTCTAATAAAGCTCCACAACTTTATGGGTCTTTCCAATTTCTATCACAATTTCATGTTAGGGTTCTCTCATATCACTTGGCCTTTAAGTCAAGTCCCCAAGGGAATAGCGAAAGAAAAGTTAATTTTTCTGAAACCCAACATAAGATGTTTTCTGATCTAAAGAATTGCCTTTAATCTACATTAGTGCTCACATTACCAGACCTGCAACAACCATTAGAGATTGAGATAGATGCCTCTGACTATGCTATTGGTGCAGTTCTTACTCACATGGGGCATCTAGTGGCTTACCACAGTGAAACACTTTCAAACATAGTCCAAAAGTATCCCACCTATGACAAAGAAATGTATTTCATTATGTAGGCTTGTCATCAATGGAATAATAACATTCTGAAAGAAGGAAACGATCATCGACATAGACCACCAACCCTTGTATTTCATATAGACACAAGGGAAGTTGCAGAATAATCGCCATTAGAAATGGTCCACATACCTTTAAAAGTTCCATTTCAACACTAAGTACAAGAAGGGAAGCACCAATAATGTTGCAAACTATCTCAGCCGACCACTAGTGATGGCATTTATCATTGTTCTCAACTCCTATGGACATGAAACTTTGAGGTGGTTTCTTATTTACAAGAGAAATCTAGAATTTTGCAGCACATACAAGACACTCCTGGAAGGTAAGAAAGTTCCAAATTTTCACCTCCAGGGTGAATTGTTATGCCACCTGGGACACATATGTGTTCCTTCAAGTGAGCATGCCAATATTATTTAGGAGTCACACTACAGTTGAGTCGCTGGACATTTCAGAGTAGAGAAAATAGTGGTAGTACTATAGAAGTATTTTTATTGGTCGAACTTTCATCAGGATGTTGGGATGTACATTAGATCCTACACTGCCTCTACCATTTCCAAACCAACCATCAAAAAGCAAGGAATATATACTCCTCTACCTACTTCTTGTTAAAATTGGGAATCCAAATCCATGGATTAAATGTTAGGCATTCCTTCTACTAAGCATGCCAATGAATGTGTTTTCATGGTGGTTGACAAATTCTCTAATATGGCCATTATGGCGGCCTGCAAGAAGAGTATGATAGCAAAGGACACTCCTAAGCTCCTTTTTGAGCGAGTTTGGGTACACTTTGGGATCCCATATTCCTTTATCTCATATCGAGACAATATATCCCCAAGTGCATTTTGGTCAAGTCTCTGGTCAATGCCGGATACCAAACATACTAAGTCCACGAATTTCAACCACAAAATTGATGGCCAAACAAAGGTTGTCAATAGGATGATTGTAGAAATTATGTGCATGTACAACTCAAATCATCCATATACATGGGGTGAGAGCCTCCCTTGTGTCCAACAAAGCTACAGGAAAGCTCTCCATAGTTCAATGGGTCACAACCCATTTCAGGTAGGGTTGGGATTTCAACCACTATGTCCCATTAATGTGGTCATACCATTTGTAGCTACTCAGGAAGATTTGGCTCACATCCAGTTTGAAGGTGACAGGGCTAATAACTTCATTGAGAGCATTCAACACATCCACCAGCAAGTCCATGATATATTGGATAGATCCAATGCTAAGTACAAGAAGCGTCATGATCAACATTGGGTGTCAGACAAGTTCTAGGTGGGAAACAAATTTTGGCTACATTTATATAAGGAGTGTCTTGCTAAACCCCACCACAAGAGTTTAATTTAGACATGCAAGATAATCTCAGAAAGGTAACATAATTGTAGATCATATGTCATAGTGAGTGAATTGGGTAGAAGGGAACCCTGTTGAAGATATGGTCATGGTGTGCCCCTTTTTGAAATGAGCACAAGGGCACCATGGTTCACAGATATAGATAACTTTGGTGTTGGTGGGGTGTTGCAGCAACCTTTTTTGAAAATGATCACAGATCATTGGTGATACAAAATGTTGCCTTGAATTTCCAGGAGCTTGTACAAACAAGATATTCATTATGTTCTCCAGAGATGTGAAATAGAGGATGAGATCTATCACATTTTGTGCATATGCTATGGAGACCTTTCTGAAATACATTTTGTTGGCCAAAGGACTGCACACGAAGTGCATACTGTTGGCCATATGTCTTCAGAGCTATAGAAAAGTACGCATGGTCATGTGATTATCTCTAGAGAATAGGAAATTTTACAAAAGGCAGGTGCTACATCCTTGCAACTAGTTCTAGTCAAACACTTTTCAACAAAAGGATATTGATTTTGTAGGCCCTATTTCACTTGCCTCAAGGAATATGAGTTGTTCTTGTTTTCCTTGATTACCTGCCTCAAGGAATATGAGTTGTTATTGTATTCCTTGATTATCTTACAAAATGCGTAGAGAAGAAAGAAATAGAAGAAGCCCCATCAAAGGATGTGGGTCTCTTCTAAGTATATTTCTTGGTACAAACATAAGTAGTGGTATATGGAAAACACAATGAAGAAAATGCAGGAAACCATTTCAAATGGAGCACATAATTCAAAAAACAAATGCAGAATACCCTTAACTACTTCAAAATGTTAACCAATTATAAGGGAATCGGAAAAAACTTCAAAATGCTAACCAATTATAAGCGGATGGGAAAAATCAAGTTGATATTAATTTTTTGTCTAATGGGCATGAACATTTTTCATATCTGCTAGCTCATAAATCCTTGAATATTAACCAAAGAAAGTTGCACTGAATTTTTTAACGATGTCACCAATTCCTGAAAAATATAGGTCAAACTATTATCGTGACTCATGCATGTATTCAACTTATTAATGGGAAGAAAATTAAAATTTATATAGGTTATGATTAGGTATCTACCATATAATTAGAAAATTTTACCTCTTTCATATTGCCCTTGAAACATTTCCAATCATAGACCTAAACATGCAAGACATGCTTTTTAAATATCTTAGAATGAGTGAATATTTTACAACCATTAGAGTGGGTAACTGATATTTTTTACATGAAAAAACTATATGTTTGCAAGTTCACAGACAAGTATCTTGAGAAATTATCCATAGAAGAAAATTGGGAAGGTCACCATAAAATAAAATTCACTAGATATATCATATAATTTGGGCAATTTTCCTTCTCTTTAGCGCTGTCGTTGAAACATTTCCAACCATAGACCTAAACATAAAAAGATTTTTTTCAAATATCTTAGAATGGGTAAGTGAATTTTTTACCACCATTAGAGTGGGTAATTGATTTTTTTCCCACCAAAAACTGTATGTTTGCTAGTTCAGAAACAAGCAACTTTAAGAAAATTGCTATATAACAAAATTGAGAAGGCCGACATAAAATATAATTGAAATAATGTATTTCAGTATCATAATACATTTTTCTTCTTTTGCAATACCTTTTGAACGCATGCTATGCCTCACAAAATTTACAATCCATGAAATTCCAAGAAAAGAGAGGAATGCGCCCCCTCCAACCCATTTATTTTGCACTTGTTTTTTCTCTTAGACCCAATTTTTTCTCACATGTTTGACTTAAAATCATTCTTGCATCATGAATATTCGTGCACATTGACAGTTACAGTGTTCCATATCTAGTTGAAGACCCAAGACATGTATGGCCCTTTTTAGCATTGTTTCAAACCCTCAAGATGGAGCCGCCCTTTAGGTAGTCCTTGCCAATAGATAATAGTAATTTCCTTGAAGATTTGAGCTTGTTCAGAGTAATACCATAAGTATTAAGAAATACATTGACCATGATGGTATAAACTAGGGTCTTCTTGAGAAAATGGGAGGAGCACTCTACCTGATTGGTGTACATTAACCAATCAAACTATTATAAGTAGATTGTGGTAGAATTATATTCCATGGCCTTTACTGTAATTAAGATGCTACACATTCTCTATTATAGTGTTCAACCATTTTTTGAATTTGTCCTAGTGGGTTTAAAGGATTAAATTTTACTAGGTTGCTACTATGTCAGTTATTGTAAAAATTGTAATAATTCTATACGAATTTAGGGTGTTCTTCCATAATTTTGTTTTCAAATATTATTCAGTTTCATCCCAAAAAGGTTCTCTTCATGGTAAAAATTTTTAAATTCACTATAAGCTACACTTCATAAAAAAAGTCACCTAACAAAACTAAGTCTTTTAACAATTGAATACAGTGTTTGAAGAGTTCGAGCCCATTATTGGAATATTGTGATGTTGCAATTATTGCTTCACTATGATGGTGTTTCCCTAAATAATTTATATGACGATGCAACCTATCATGTTACATAAAATGTTATAGAAAAGTTTAGTTTGTGGCCAATTGGGATATCAAGTCATGTTATAGAAAAGGCATGTTTGTGGCCCGGTGGGACATCGAGTTAACACAAGGTAGGCTTGGCCATATTTAGGGTGACCACCATAAACATGTGAGGGTATCATCTACAAACTATAGATGGGTGAGACCATTGAAGAGGAGATACCACCCAAGCGGATATGGATTTGAAGGAGAATTCAAATGTCAGCGCCACAAACCACTTCTTGCTAGAGTGAAACACATGGGCTCCATGTAGGAGGTCATGTTAAAATCTTGCACTTCAAATATTTTTTCTATTGTAATTTTATATTTTTTTATATGAATTTGTGATAAATTAAAACAAAAATTTAAAATTAGAAATAAGAGTAAAAAACATAGCTAAAGTTTTGTTTATGTGCATGCAGCCCACTTGTTTGATCATTGAACGAATACTAATGGAGCCCATGCAAAAGTATAATCTCCCATCCCATAAGACGGAACATAGGAGAATCTATCATTTCTATACACCATGGTCAAAATAAAATTTACCAAATACCTACGACAGTATCTACACTAGGTTAACATCGAAATCCTCATACAAAAGCTTCACTAAAGTGAATAGATTTTTCCTGCCAGTTATAAGAGTAATCTTTCCCCTCCCCTACACTTTTGTAGAGCAGATAATTGTGACATACATACGCCAACTTCACGCAAGAAAATTTACATATACTTTGATAATAGATAGAGATTTTTCACATATCATACGCCATATTAATAGATATAGATTTACCAGATTGACCAGAGCCATGTTCATTGAACACCAACTTCGAACATTTTATATGCCATGCCAATAGAGACAACTTTTGACCATTAAAGACCAACTGAGAGGGTTGGAGATCCACAAGATTGATGCCTCCTCAGCGTTCGTTGATTTTGGAGTTACTAATTATTAGTTATGAGGGGCGAAGATAGAAATTGATACTCTACCTTCAGATAAATGTTGGGACTTTTCTATTATGATGTATGCATGGTTGTTCTGCTTATTCTTTCTATGGTAAGTTGATTCAATTGGTAGATTTGGTAGTTCTAGATTGATACTTTCTATATTCTTATTTTGTGACATGTTCCTCTATTATTATAAGCAACCCATGTTAAGTAAAATATTTTCAAATTTTGTTTGAGAAACGAAATCGAATGAATTTAATTAAAAATAATGCATACACTAAAAATTACAAAACAATGTTGGGGCTACTCCCAATTTCATCATTGAAATGGATTCCCTTAATAAAATAATAGCTTACAATTTCCTCCCTATTATAACTTCTAATTGACTCCCCGTTATATGTATATGAGGAGAATCTCCACTTTCATGGGCTTGTTGACACATTTGCTAAAAATTCCAAAAAAATCCAGACATAACACCAATGATTCCAAAATAAAAAACTAATAAAAACTAATTCCTTTTGGAAAAAAAATATTTCCTATCTAGGAAAAAAACCCATAGAGAGTGCCTATATAATCCAAACATAGTCCCGGATGCGGGTGACACGTCGGTAGTTATTGAGGCGCCACTTGCAGGACATGGACAGCCTCAAGAGTAATGAGGGCATTCAATGACGGATCGCCGCCATGGAATATAGGGCGGAGTTCAATCTGGAAGCACATTCATTGTGCCATTCTTGCCGTAAGCTCGTCTGCAACGAGTAGTTATGGCGATCGAGGTTCGAGGCAAAGGTTCAGTGTTTAATACAGTTGATGTTGAGGTTCAATTCATGCTCGGTCATGTGCAGATTTCGGCCCTTGTCGCTCAGTTCATCCTGGTTCATGCTCCAGCTCCCGCTTGCTCATCCGCTCTCAAGGAGACCACACCCTCCCTCCCTCTGCTCGTTGGTTGTAGTTCTGAAAGGCGAGGGGACTATGAATTGGCGTCCTTCCTCAATTCCGCCTCTGCCTCATTTCCACCACCCTCTCGGCTCCTTTTCCTTGGCTCTATCACAAGCATGGTCAGGCCACGGCAGCGTCTGCCTTGCCGTCGAGGCTCGACTAGGGGAGAGTCCTCTCGGCCTCCTGCTCAGATGCCTTACCCCTATCGCTGTCGATGTTGTTGCCATGGCTTCCCTGATGCCACGCCAATCCAAGCCAGCCAATTCGTGGACTCCCGCAGCCCTGACCCTTCAGCTCCTTCGCCGGCCTTTGGCTCGGCCATCTTCACCTTCAGCAGCTCGTTGGACAGGCACCGCATCAATGCTCATGTGTCGGTTCTTTTCCTGGAGGAAACACCATCTGAAAGTGAGGAGCTCCGTGGCAATCAGCAGCACCAGGATGAGGGCTCACCATTTGTCGAAGAGGCGCTAGGACTGGTGGCAGAACAAGCTCCAAAGCTACCGGAGGCGTCAATTTCCAAAGCGAGGGATGTCAACCTAGGTCCCCATCCTGCTGCAATGGAAGATGAAGGATTTTGGGGGTGCCCAGTGGTCGAAGAGGAACCAGAGAAGTAGCTAGCCCTCCGCTCAGCTTCACCCTCTCCAGGTCCCCTCAGGTCTTGTTTTGGCTTTCAGTTCATATAATTTCAATGTTGCTCTGGTCTTGTTTAATGCCGCCCCTGCGTGGGATAATTTCAATGTTTTTCTGGTCTTGTTTAATGCTGCCCCTGCGTGGGATAAATCTGTTAGAAACAGGCTGCCCTTGCGAGGGTTAATCCTTTTGTCTGGTCCTGTTTTGTGATGCCCCTGCGCGGGATAATTACGCTGGTAGTCTGTCGCCCCTACGTGGGTTCAACATTTTGCTTGGGATGTGCCTTTTTTAGAGTTTCAGTTCCCCTGCATGGGTTGATATCTGGTTCAGAAGGCCGAGTCCTAGCCTCAGGCAAAGATACTACATGACTGTATTGTACTGCCCGTTACTGTAATTAATAGATTAGTTTTTTAGCGAGAAAAAAAATCCAAACATAGTTATTTTGAAACATTGTAATTATGTAACATATTTGTAACATTTCAACAATGTAAAAAATGTTTTGTTTATTTTTTTAACCATAATATGAATTCTAAATTTCTATATGTAATATGTAAGTAGTTGAAATAATATGATTATATCATTAAAATGAAAGATTTTCAAAACCATTTTTTGTTCACCTTTTAAGGAAATTTCTCTATCTCTACCATCTAAATCATTAGACATGGTTCTTGAATTTGCATGGAGTTTGACAATATGATGGATACAATGAAAATAAGATCAAATCGAGAGATAATCATTGTCTAGAAA
The DNA here is from genome assembly GCA_000404065.3 of Pinus taeda. Lineage (NCBI taxonomy): Eukaryota > Viridiplantae > Streptophyta > Pinopsida > Pinales > Pinaceae > Pinus > Pinus taeda. Next base: position 243,938 of record APFE030178697.1, read on the forward strand.
TCAATGTTGTCTTGTGCTTTCTAGAGATGCATCGTAAATGAACTCGTATCAAAGTAGAAAGGTACAAGAGTTGGGAACAATTGTAATGCTTGCTTTTGCAATAGATATTGTGTAACACTCCATTGTTCTCTCCATTTCCTTATGAACATGAGCTTTTTGTTGAGATTGTTATCTGTAGCGGAGTACACGAACAAATTATGCTAACGTTAGACAAGTTAAAGAGGTGTTGGTGACTCGGGAAGGGGATCTCATGGATTCATATTGACATACCATAATATAGAGGACCTTACCTCCACCTCCAGGAATAAAAGGAAAATGAGAGTTGGCTACACAAATGACAGTTGAATGGATTTATGCATGTATATATAGGTGGCAGGCTTAGGTGACTTTTCAAATAGGTGGCACCCTGAGGTGATTTTTGAAATAAAGTACAAGTTTTCTTATGAAATGAAAAAAATCACCCCTCACTATTAGCATTTATTGCTTTCTATTAATGCTCACAATAGTTTCAAAATTCCAAACAAATAGAAGCAAATGGATAAATTTAATATATGGTTTTTCCTCCCCGCCTTGGGAAGAGGATCTTATTCTTGACCATTCATGATAGCCAACAGCTGAAATAATGGAAACTCTGTCATTTCAATTACTATAGTCCCTGCCAAGCCTGTGGCAGTGACCAATAAGACAATGGAGCTTTAAATATTTCGTTCAAACTTTAACCCTTTCCGTTGGAATATCAAACTATAATTTCTTGGACTTTTCATTGAATCCGTCTTTTGTTTTTAACCATTGACCTTTTCATGCTTCCAAACTTTTTATTGGTTGTGTCATGTGCATGTTTCTCTCGAATTTTTGTGTTTCTTCATGCTTCCAATTAGCTTACTGCAACGAAATTTGGCTAATGAGCTTTTTGAGGCTATGTGGCACGTGTGATGCAAATAGTTGTAAGTGTTTGAAACTAACGCGGCTCTTAAACCTTCTCAAATGAATTAATAACTCCTAACGTGAATTATTAGAGTGCTCATTTACATTAGTAACACAGTGTACCCTAATAATAAATAGTGTTATCACAACAATTTAAAAAAAATATATGACTTTAAGCTGAACTTTATTCAATCTATTTATGCCTCACCTTTATTGGCTTAGCCATTGCTGGCTTCTTCATTCTCCTACTACTTCTTCATAGTATTCTTCAAGCTTCTTAAAGCTTCTACTACTCTCTCAAAGAGTCTTATGTAGGCTTGCCTCTTCTCTCTACTGCTCTCACTTTTCTCACATTACTGCTCTCTCTGGGAGTCTTATGCAAACTAGCTCTGATACCATGAGAAAGATTGAAAACAATGGAGCAAATTATTTCTCTTCTCAATATTACAAATTAGTAAAATAAGATTGCATTGGATACATCAGTAATAAATAATTGCAGTGAAACTCAACTAAACTGGACTAACTAAAATTGAACTACGATGCTTGGATAGTTTTGACACCTAGTAGGTGGTTCCAATAAGATTCTCCAACAATAACGACAAAACATGCATACACTCGATAAGTAGGAAGAGAGTGTCGTGGGTATGCTCATACCTGTTTTCATGAAAACTAGTGTCTTTTCGATCTGCTAGTACCACTAATATGGGTAGCTATCTTAGAAACAAACAATTCAAAGCAACTTCTGTTTTCATTTATGTATGATAGATAAGGGAGAAGCAGAGAGCACCAACCTTAATATTTCACTTGGATCCTTGCTTGTTTCCTCTCTCCTTTGGTAGAACCTGTCACTCCTTTCTCACTTGTACCGCTTCAAAGTACACCTGTAGAGGCAAAGCAACAGAACACCATCAAAGCATAGAGATCTATAATATCATAAACAATGTAGAATCAGAAATACATTAACCATACAATTGCATACACAAATACAAGATTCACAAGTACACAAGCATATGGAGGAAAAATCAAATAACTTTATTGATAGTAGAAGTAGAAGAGAGGATTACAACCCAAATGTCTGATTCAGCATCATCCTCCCAGCATGAAAGCCCTCTTTACCTCATGAAAAGCAAGACCACCCAACAATGCAATGTCTCAAAGAGAAACCAAAAACACTTCCTTACAAATAACAAAATTCCAGCTTCCAGATCTCTCAGCTGAGGAATCCATATATAGATATTTCCAGAGGGGTGAGTCAGTTTCTAGGTTTTTTATTAGTGTCATTTCATTGATAGTTCTTGGTTCCACTTGGAGATTTCATGATCTCTTAATCATCCCTGGGCGAATTCAGAGAGGCAAGTGTCATATGAGAAGTTTCTAGAAGATTCTCTGAGTTTCCACATAGAAAACTGTCTCTGCCATTTGTCTACTCTCACCCATCACACCCTACATAAGGCTCTTACAATATGCATCGTGCTTGGCCAGTGTAATAGCCAGTATGTGTCGCACCCTTAGCACTGAGCAATCTGTATGGTCTAGTTTTGACCAGTTCTGAGTGGTTTTTCAGGGAGAACTTCTGGGAAATGATGTAATCACTTGACCATGATCCTTTGGGGTTTGAAACAACACTTTTATGGGTTTAAGAGCCTTTTTTTATCGACATATGTGATTGGGGTTGCAGTGCCCAAATATGTCTATAACAGTTGCCCCCTAAAGCATGAGGTCGTAAATCTTCTGATGTCGGGTGAAATGCTTTATCATGAGCATCAGAGGTCTCTCGAACTAGAAGGTGACCTATATAAAATACAATACAATACATTATCTTCATATTATTTTCATGATCTAGCTAAAGCAGGCATTTCCATGCTCAAATTTATAAATTCATTTTCATGTACATAGGATAGACAATCGTCTGCTGTTGCAAACTGGTGATTCTTGTAGAGCCATCATCCCTTAGTTTGGATGATCATCTGTGCAGCTATGGAGTACATTTGATGTCTTCATTTTCCTAAATATATCGCAGCCTGGATGGATGAAACTAGATCTGAGGTCTTCAAAACTTGTTCAATCTTCGCCCGATGTACAAGTCAATCCATGTGAAAAGATGTTCTAAAGTCAAACATGGAAAGACATCGCCTGATTACTAGCCAATGATGTAAGTTGTTAACAAGCACGAGAGGAATCACTGATAATGATAATGACCCTCAAGGTACTACAGTACAATTAACATGGTGTGAATATATGATTCAAAGTCAAACACCATGCAAAATCTTTTGGTCAAAGGCCATTGATGTAAACCTATCGCCGGAAGTGAGAAACTTGCCATTGAGGCATGCAAGCTTCAAAGTACTGAAAGAGTTGTTCCTAAGTCAACTTATTGGATAATGAGCTAATGTGGACAAGAAGTGACCCATTGTAGGAGGTCGTTAATGAATCCCACATCTATGACACGAAACAAAGCAAATGATTTTGTGGAGGTGAAAACAATCTGATGATACAAGGTTGAGTAATGGCAGTGATGAAAACTGGAGAGTGAAGGCATTGCAGTGGATGAGGCATTATCTGGGTTGGTGAATTCTCTGAGTGACTTCTCTTGAACATATTGGTGACACTGAGATGGGTCAGCAGCGTCAACCCCTTGGATGGTACGGAGGACCAATGGTGATGGTGAACGGAATAACCCAACCTGACTCAATCATGGCGATGGAGTGAAAGTATCATGTTCAAGAGCGACTTGCTACCAATGAAGTTTTTCAAGTTTTATCCCCTTTTTCCCCAGTCATTGCTAACCAGTACCTCTTTATTTTTGTCAAGCTTGAGGAGGATAACATATTCTTGTTCTAGAATTTTCCCTTTTGGCAAACCTGTCACTATGTTTTAGCGAGCCTAGCGACAGTGAAACTTGCTCTTGTCTAGATGGACAAGTTTGTCACTATTGTTTTAACAAGTTTAACAACAAAGATAACTCGGCCCTTTTCATATTTAGAGACTCTGAAAAGAGACAGAAAGGAAACTCCAACAGTCCTTTTTCATGGCATAATCCCTTAAGTCCAAAAAGGTATAAAATAATACGAAAGGGATGACTTTTTGATAGTTTTAGTGAGCCGAAAAAATCAAGCGCTCAATCTTTTTGTGTAATGATCCCTCAGGTCCAAAAAGATTAAAATGTAGAGGAGGGATGGAACTTCCCTTTATTTTAATGAGCTAGAAAGGCCAATAGCTCGACAATCTTTTCATATTTTACGAGTCTCAAAAGAGCTTAAAAGAGACTCATTTTTTAGGAACTAGTGATGTATCCGGGTAGCAACTCGTTCCAGGTAAGTTTGGAACTTCTCAAACACGACAGTGAAATGAGGGTGGCTAATAGAATCACTTGTCGCAGCTGTTCCTCAAAAGGGTAAACAATCAAGTGGAAGTGTATGATTAGAAAAAAGAGTGGAGGTGACGGTAAGAACACAACCAAGGCTCAAAAGGCTGACAACAATGTAATCACAAAGATCGTTTACTAAAAGCGGGTTTATTTTTTAATGAGCTTGAACCTTGTGCCAACATTGCTCATTGGTGGGTTTATTTTTTTAACGAGCTTGAACACTCTGGTAACACCACTCGATAATAATAGTCAGAGATGTTCAATTTACCATTAACACTATATTCTTTTAACGATCATACTACCTATTCAATTACTCCATCAAATTGATTAGAAATGCAAATACATTCTTGAAAAATGAGTTAAAAACCAACATCTTACTTGAATTACGTGAATAGTAACATAAAAATAGTTTTACCTCTCATTTTTACCATTTCATTCAAATTTGGGAATGTTGGAGCTTCAAAGGTGTTTTCCCCCTCAAATTTCATTAGTTGATTCTACGAGATCCAGTGGACTATTTTTTGCGCCATTTGGTCCAGCTAGGAGCTAACCCCGAGCTCTTCAATTGCGTTCCTTTATTTTCTGATTCTGAGCAACTTTTCCTATTCTTCTGGGTCTCAGGGGTTTGAACAATTCGTTCTCTCCCCATCATACCTAGTATGCATTGGAAAGTGCGATGCATACTGAGCTGGCTATTGGTCGGTCAGTATGCATCTCACCCTGTACACAACCAGGGTGTGATGCGCACAGGAGGGAAAGTTTATGCATTGTTTTCTCATGAAATTTTTGCTTGTTTTTTCCCAAATTAGGATCTTAATTCATCTCTTGTTTGTGTTTCAGAGATTCATCAGATCAAGATGGTCATTACACGGCGTGAATGCAAGCATGAAGAAGAGGACATGATTGCCTTACACGATCTGGGTACGGTTACTGCATTGCAAAACTGTGGTTTGCTAACATTCTTCTGCATATCCAACATGAGGCAACCAATCAATTTGTCGATGCATGGGATCTGACCAACTAGGTGTTCCATATTAGAGGTAAATCCATACCTTTGATAGTTGAGGATATCTACTTTTTGGCTGGTTTATCGAGGCATGGTGCCCCCCTCTCACTATCAGGATCCGCCCATGGGGGTGAAAGCGTGAGGGATTATATTCGCCAATTTTGTAGAGATGGATCTCAGTTGAGCAAGGATGGCAAGATCAATATCCGAGATGTCATTGATCAGTCCTTGAGGACTATTTTATTCACCTTTTCTAGACGGGCTAGTAGCGCGACTCTTCATTTCGCCAATAGGTCTTATATGTAGTATGCCCTGGAATGCCTCGAACCAAAGGTATTCAACTGGTGTGATGCAGTACTTCCAGTTATAAGAGAACAACTTTCCAAGGTGAAGAATGGATGATCCAAGAACTTTGGTTAAGGTTCTATTTTGATTGCTTTCACCTTCGAGAGGATTCCGCTAATGCAACCACAGTACATTTTACTCGGATTGCCAGCACCGAGGGAACCACAGATGTAGAGATGGGTTGATCTCATGGCCAGACATGCTGGTCAGTCACAAATTTCATTCTCTAATGCCTTCTTTGAGTGGTTCAACTGTAAGGAGATGGTCTTTGTAGAGTATCCATATGTTGGGATGGATTTCTGAGGTGACCCGGATTTGGCGTTACCGACTGGCGAGCAAAGGGGTGTTATAGGTAAAAAGATCTGACCATATCTCTATTTATTGCTTTTATACTATTCTTGTGTTTTTTTAAGGTTATCAAGACTAATTAAACTCATATATGTGTGTGGATATTGGACCAGTGTGACAAGCAGTGTGCCCGAGACTAGTAGCTGTCGTTCCACTAAGAAAGGTTGTAGGGAGGGCTGTACTTCACGATTTGGACATAGCAAATACCCTTACAGTGTTGTAGGATCAGATCGAGGGTCTCACCCTTGGTATTCAGGATGTGAGGACTGACGAGTTACCTCTGAGATTATAGCGCCATACCACTGGTGTGCCGAGCCGATGGTCTAGGCTCTTATGTATGATTGAACAGGTGGTGACTTGATATCACCAACACCATTAGTCTAGGGTGCTTTTCTGCATTTTTGAGTTTTTGGGTCATATGACCAATTTTGTCTTCGACACAGAACATTTTGTAAAAACTATAAACAATTAGATATTTTTTATTTTCGGAGTTTTATTTTGGTTAAGTTATGTGATCCTGATGCAAATGTTAATTGAAATGATTTTTCCTTTGTAAATGCTACAAATGTCTATCTAACACATAATTTGCTAATGAATCGATTAATGTGTTTAAGTTTTTGGAAATGTGTTGATATTGAATAGAATTAAACCACCTTTCCAAAATCGCGACCCTTAGGAACATACGGTAGATAGCTGGGTTCTGAATAGAATAGACGTCAGTAAGCTATACAATGACAAGTTGCAAATCTAGCTTGAGAATAAGTCGACGTATGCCATGTGAAATGGCATCAGAGAGAAGTTCCATCAACGCACTGTACTCAGCGATGTTTTTCGTTGATTGACCAATACATATCCCCCTGAAACTCACTAACTCACCGCTTGGAGAAAAAATGGCCCAGGCTGCAAAAGATAGGTTCTCGCTGCTTGGAGCAAAAGTGGCCCAAGCTGTAGAAGATAGGTTCCGCATTCTACGACTAGCTCCATCAGCATACCCAACGAATGTTTCCAAAAGGTTTGACATCTGCAACAAATGCAAAGTGGATTACCTAACCAAAATGATAACTCTTGACGAAAACAAAAACGTAACAGAAGCATACAAAGAGATTACTACACTCAATCAAGCATAGTAACACTTAAGATACAACCCGTTACGGGGTTGCGATAGTGGAATCCTGTCTTAATCTACTAGCTCGTAGGCTCCTTTTTCTAATACTCTTCTAACAATGTAGGGGCCCATCCACAATGGTTTGAACTTACCTTCTCCCAATTTATTGGAGTCCTGATCGTAAAGCAAGACCAGATCACCTTCTTAGAAGGCACGAGGTTTGACATTTTTTTCAAATTGCACCTTGACACATTTCTTATGAGCTTCATTAGCCAAAGCAGCATCACGATGGTTTCATCCAATTGGAGTAGTTCCAAGAAATGAGCCTCTTCCTCCAAAGTTTCGAGAAGTAGATCGACTGCGAGCTTGAGAGATGAAATTTCACACTGAATCGGTAAGTCCGCTTCCAGGCCATACACCAACTAAAAGGCATAAACCCAGTCACATTTCTCACTAATGTTCTATATTTCCACAAGGCTGAGTACAGGATTAAGTGCCAATTCCGTCTGTGGACTCTGATCATCCTTTGTAGCATGTGCTTCAGGACTTTGTTGATGGCCTCAACTTGTCCGTTAGCTTGCAGATAATACATAGTAGAACTGTCATGGGAAAGTCCTAATTTTCCAGCCAATTCAACCATCAGGTAATTGCGAAAATATGATCCATGATCTGTGACTATAGCTTGTGGAACACTGAATGTAGAGACTACATGATTGAAAAAGAAAAGAGCAACCGTTTTTCCGCTATTGTTTAATGTAGGCATTGCTTCGGCCCATTTTGTGAAATAGTCGACTGCAACTATGACATACCCATGCCCCCCGGTAAAGGTGGGGTTACATGTCATGAAATCTACGCCCCATTTGGCAAGCGGCCCAACAACAACTACTAGATGCAACGGTGTGGGTGGTAGTCTGGTTTTGTGATCGAAGATTTGACAAGCATGGAAACTTCTGACAGTGATTATGCAATCTTTGAATATAGTAGGCCAGAGGTAACATACTCGTATGATCTTTTGTGCCATAGCGTAACCAGATTGATGTCCCCCACATGCACCTGAATGACAATCATTCAGGACTTTTTCGGCCTCCTCATGCGTGAGTCACCTTCATAGAATTGTATCAATACCACGACGGTAAAGTGTATCACCAACGATCATGAAGTCTTTGGCTTGGTATCGAGTACGTCATTGTTCGGAGTGAGAGATATTAGGTCTAAATGTTTGGGTTTGGAGATAGATCAATATATCTCCATACCACGGATCACTTGATGATATCAAAAACAAGGTTTCATCCACGATTGATGCTTTAGACGTTAAATCGTTGGATGGCGATGGGAGGTCACAAAGTAACTCCGCAAAGACTAAAGATTTCTTTGATTTGGATTTTGTGAATTCCAGATCAAACTCTTGCAAAATGGCTATCCATTTTGAATATTTTCCCCTTAGTAACTGACGTGACAGAATGTAAGTCATAAGGTTGCAATATGACAAAATGGTAGTTTTGCGAAAGAGGATATAGTGTCAAAATCTTTGTACTACTTGAACAACTACTAGAGCAACCTTTTCAACATAGGAGTACTTTCTTTCTGTATCATTTAAGTTTCAACTTAAATAATAGACAAGATGTTCAATTCCATTGTTTTCTTGTACTAAAACCATTGTCATGGTTGTATCTGTTGCAGCTAGATACAGGTTAAAGTCTTTTTGATAGTCAGGAGTGTACGTTAATGATGCTTTTATTAGGGAATCCTTTAAAGCATTAAAGGAAGCTTGCACAACCTGATCCCAGTTGAAGGGAACTTCTTTTTTCAAAAGACGCGTATAACCTTATAGAAAGTTCAGCATAATTTGGAATGAAACTCCTTAGAATGTTTACTTTCCCTTGGAGTTTCTAAATCTGAAGCAAATTTGAAGGTGGAGGCATTTCAATGATTGCCTGAACCTTACATCTGTGAAGTCGAATCCCATCCTTAGATACTACGAAACCAAGTAAACAACTAGAACCAACACAAAACACACACTTGTGTGGATTGAGTCGTATCTTGTAGTGTTGGCAACGTAGAAATATATCTCTCAAACGATGCAGATGGTCAGTCTGCTTTCACGAATGAGTCGGTAGATCGTCGAGATATGGTTGAATGATGTGTTTGATGTCAAGGAAGGAGTAGTTAATTGCCCTCTGAAAAGTTTCCCCTGCGTTCTTTAAACCGAAAGGTAGTTTACAGTACATGAATGTACCCCACGGACATATAAATGTAGTATTTGACTAGTCCTGTGGGTGGATGTTTATTTGATTGTATCTGGAAAATCCATCCATGAATGGAAATATTTCGCATCCTGCACATTCATCAATTATCTGGCCGGTGAAGGGTGTAGGGTAGTTGTCCTTTCAACAAGCTTGATTTACATCCCTGTAATCAATGCACGCTCTAATTGTTCCTTACTTTTTCATGATAGGAACAATATTTGATACCCAATCAATTAGAGGAACAAGGTAAATGAAACCAGCATGTAAAAAACTTTCAACTTCTGCCCTGATGGAATTGGCTTTCTTCAGGTGAACTTGTTGAAGCTGCTGTCGTACTAGTTTGACATCTGGATACATCTTGATTTCATGTTCAACGATGCTCGAGTCAATGCCAAGCATTTCTTCATATGACCATGCAAAGACATCTCTGAATTTGCAAAAGAGAGTGGAGTATATTTCCAGTTCTAAAGTAGAACAAGATTTTTGAACATGAATATTCTCTACAACATTAGGTTTGGTCGAGGTATTTCTAGCGATAGTCTCTTCAATGTTGGATAGATTTCGCTCGGAATCCACTGTATTTAGAGTATTTGGTAGAAAATCAAAAACTGATGTATGAGTAAGGTCGCTGGAATAATCTTCGTTGTTATCTTGAAGATGGGAACGATGGTGGTAATCTTCCCATGGTGCCTCTCCTATCATCATTGACTGAATGATTCCTTCATCTATAGAATGTATACATGACCAAGGATCTGAAGAGGTGCCATGTTCTAGAGACTTATCTATCCAAACACCTGATGAGTGTTGAGTTGGGTTTGCCGCCTGGGCCCAAAAAATTGATTGCTACAAAATTTCTATGGGGCTTGGGGGAAATACGTAGCGATGATCCATGCTAACAAAATGTTCAGAAGTCTTCTTAATCTTTGTCGATGTAGAAGATACCATATTATAAGTTTCTACCGTGGCCACTTCTGCCAAATTATTTCGAGGCGGGAGGGGAAAAGTACCCATTAAGGCAGGGTATTTTAGGAGGCCTACTCTGACATTTTGAAGTGATTGAGAGCTCCCATGGATCATTGGAATGCTTCCCGTAGCTTGTGTACTATTGGGGAAAAGGATTAGTTGGTCAACAATTGTAATTTCACTTTGGAATGGAAATGCAATATTTCAAAAATATGTTGACACAATAGTAGCCATGGCATAAATCCAGGGCCTTCCCAGTAAAACATTGTAATCGAGGTTTCCATCGATAACTTCAACTTCAATTTCTATTGTCCTGCCCCCTAGTTCAACTTGCAAGTTACTTAATATCCCATATGGCGTGTATGTTCTTCAATCGAACACTTTTAATATCCTTGATGATCTTGACAAGGGTGGTGAGCCTAAAGTTTTCCAGCAACTCATTGATATAATACAGATAGATGCCCCCTCATCAATGATTGCCCTATGAACAGTTTTGTTGAGGGTTTTTACCTCTATAAGGAAAGTGAGCTGTGCTGGTAACTGCGGTTTATATCCTTTGTGGTTAAAGGCAACAAGATTGGAATCCATTGGGTGAATCCCACCTATTGCTGATAATAAAGCTTGCTTTTGGGAGGGGCAATTCTATAGTACTTCAATTGTTGACATAGCAGATGGTGATTGAGCCAGATCTTCCACTATATTATAATTTTTTGTTGCTCGAGCAGGAGGATTAAATGTCGATTTATGCACTACTCACTTTGGCGGCTTTCTTGTTATTTCAGGAATGGTGGGTGGCATAACTTCTGACGAAGTTGTTGTCGAACTACTAGGTTGATCTGTAGCCTTGTTGTTCGACATCTGTGGATTCCCATAATATTTATTCCTCGCCAATATCAAAGCATCATTTTTTTGTTTCGATACAGATAACATAAGCACTTGGGATGGGGAAGCATGATCAATAGCAACCAGATTAGTTTTTGGGTTTGGAAACAGATCAGTCAATACCACCGAGGTACTTAAAGTCTTTAAAAAATTCATGACCTCAGCTTGATGTGGACAATCTCTTGTATAATGGTCCTCATCACATATGAAGCATGACTGATTAGGTTTCTTTCGCCCAGTAGGGTTTCTAGAAGACTTCTCAGGAGTCGAATCTTCCTGTTTCTTCTTTTTGTTTTTCCCTCTCTTCTTGTCCCCTGGTTTCTTCGATTCTTCGCCTTTGTCTAATGACACGGCATTAACCTTCGAGGCAAGAAGTTTGTCATTTTCTTTTTTACTAGAAACTACAAGGGCTTTACCAAATGAAGCCTTTGTGGTTTGCATACTTGAGGTGCCAATCACGCCATCACCTGCATGAGAGTCTCTGTTTGATTTAGGAGGACAAGGAACAAAAAATGCTGGTCTAGGGGCATCATGGCTTTTGTCATAGAGCATGCCAGACTGAGTATATATCAAGTCTAGATATTGTTCACAAGCAATAACTTGCTCTTCATTGACAACTCCTCCTTTCGCCACATCTTCTATAATAGAAGGTAATAATGACTTAATAAACCACTCAGCTAGAAGCTGATCAGGAACATAGGTCTTTACCATTCGATGATGACATCGCTACTCATGAATATGATCAGATATATGAGTGGTTGTTGTCTGTTTAAAATTGGTAAGGAGTTCTATTCTCGTTTCATACCTTATGGGCAACTGAAAGTGGGTTAAAAATGTAGTGGCATGGGCGCTAAAGTTGTCAAACGAAGCTCTAGGAAATTCAATGTAACATTTTGCAGCCGGAATAGTTAACGTTTGCTTAAAAAGGTGAAGCCTAATCGAATCATCATTGAGGGTATTAGACGAACACCACAAATGAAAGGTCATTACATGATTTGATGGATCTTCACCCAAATTTCCATTGAATTTAGGAATATCTGAGGGAAGTTTATGAGGAATCGCTGGCCACCATGGGGCGTTTGGATCATTCATTAATTGGTTCAAATTTGGTAATTCTAGAGTTGCTACAAAGGGAAACTATTGATTCAGGGTTGGCAAAGTATACCTAGGATAAGATGGGATCGCTTGAGCAGTGGGTCTTTGTATACCAACATAATGTATCTGATGCTGATAACTTTGATAAGGTTGATGGGCATGACAATTATAGTATGGTTGTTGATGACTGTTTTGAAAATACGGTTGATCATTACCTACAAAGCTTTGTTGCTCAGGTCCTCGGTAAGCTTGTTGGAATTGTGGTTGTTGATATTGTACATACCACAGTTGCTTGACCATTTGCTGCTGTCCAATACTGGATGTTTGATGAAGATGAGGGGTGATAGTACCCGTTTGAGCTTAAGTCATTCCAATTAAGGTTTCACTAATTTGAGGTTGTGATTGAGCCGCAGAGACAAGAGGGTATTGTCTTACGACTTGAGAAACTTGAGGCTGACATACAACAGGCAGTGCTTGTACTTGCGACACAGTCACAATAACAAGTGTAGTGGGAATGTTTGACATAGGTTGACTTGGTTGCATTGAATGTACAACCCTTGGTTGTTGAGGCAGTATTGTTACCCAACCACTGGATGCAATTCCAATTTTACTAGAATTTTGTTGTGAACTCTCATATGGTTGTTCTCCCAGAGGGAACAATGAAAAGGCATACTGCCCCCCATATGGCGGCAATCCAGTGTTCAAAGGATAAATTGGTCTTTGGAGACTGGACTGCCCAAATTGATACTGATGTGAAGGATCAATTCGCTGAGTTTCAACATACGAAATTCCAGAGAGGATTTCGAATGAACAAATAGGAATAGACCATGTTATCAAAACAGTCCTTGGGTGGACTCCATCTAGCGATTGAGAACTAGTTGGGACAGATGGTATACCAGTGAACATTGTTGGAGTAACAGCAGGAGGCTACACTGTTGCTATATCAGATGACACAGTCCTAGATGTCCATGGTTGTTCAAACATATTTAGTCTATCCAAACGATTCCTTAGCAATTCGAAAGGAACTTGCGATGAAGGATGTTCAAAAAAATAACTTCTGTAGTAGAAGGATATAGGTGCATCCCAGTTCAAAAATGCAATGGGGTACTGGATGGAATATCCTCTACAATCTCTTCTATAGCAATCAGTCCAGGTGGAAGAGGTAGACCATCAGGTCTGTAAAATATTTTTGGAGCCGAAGAAGGTATAGCTTCTACAGTAACAGACACAGGAGGGGTGACACCTTCTAAATCAGCCCTAGATGGAGCTGGTTCATGGATAGAAGTGTTTACCATTACACCAAGATCCGTTCTAATGTCCCCTTGTAACTGTGGAACTTCTTCTGTAAAGGCAGGGGTACCAGAAATAATTGGAGTAACTGGAGTCTCTGATGATGTTGAAACACAGGTTTCAAATAGATCAGGAGAATTCGACCCAGTTAAGAGAGATCTTTTTCTCGTAATGGTTTTGTTTCTAGAGTCAAAGATGGTTGACTCACTAGTCTTTGTGAATGACGGGGTTTTGAATGACTTTCTTCCATGATTGCGGATTACTTGATCAACTCAAAATTTAAAAGGGGAAAATGTTATTCCAAATTAAATAAATTTTAGGACGCTTTGACACAACTTGATTTTTCAATTTTTAAGAGTCAAGAAAAAGCTAAAGGTGAAAAGGAATGAAAGTGACTACTTTGGAAATCTAGACAGAGGGATTACCAAACTAATTGCAAGTTGAAATATACACCTTGGTGGTAAATTAAAGAAAAATTACCTAGGACTTTACGTACGGCAGTCAATCTTCCCGAATGTTGTCTTCAGTGCATTGCAATCGATAGGGTGGTAGACATGGCGTCCTAAGGATAAAGGATATTAGACTATTGTGGTCTCCCAATATATACTTGACGGTACGGCAAGCGCAAGTCCATACTGGCACTTATCGTATCAAAGAGGAGGAATCACCCAACCTTCGATGAAAATGATAGTTACCAGGCTTTACGATGCCAGAACACGTCTCTAGCCTAGACTTCTATAGGTTGTGTGTTAGGTTCCAAAGAATTTTTATGTTCATTGAGGTTTATTTTAGAGTTGATCTTTCTTAGAAGTTTGTGTTTCAAGGTTCTCCGCATGATGTAGATGTAAAATTCCTAAATATGCAATCTAAAATGATAAACAATGGTTTATGTTCTTTTAGCAATGAAAATCCTAGCTACAAAGGAAAGAAGATTATGATTTTTCTTTCAGCAGAGAGCATAGAGCACACACTAAATGCACTTTCCTAAATCAAATTTCGCATGCAATCAAAATGCAAATGCACATGCATGTATTTGTTTTTCACTTCCTTAATGTGTGAATGCCAAAAAGGAAAGCTAAGTACAAATCAAAACTATTTTCTTTCAAAGCGACATTTCTAACAATTTCTTTCAAAACAAAAGGAAGACTAAGGCGATGCTTTTCGCTTCCAAATTGAAAACTGCAAAACAATGCTTCAAATACTAATAACTCAAATCAAGTACAATGACAAAAGTACAATCAACTTTCTAGAAGAGGAAGAGTTCATGACACTCTTCTTTTGATTAAAAATGACAATTACGACACTTGCATCAAAAAACGACAGTTCAATTAAGCTACTTTCGACAAAGGAAGACTGTAAATGATTCAAAAATACACAAAAATTTACAATTATTAACTAATGGAGGCTGAAATATGTGAAGGAAGAAGGTTCCAGCAAGAAGACACTGATCATGAACAACAAAACTACTAAATAGAGCCGAAAACAAGGAGAAAAACCAACTCTTGGAGAGAAAAACAGTATCACTCAATCATCGAACCTGTAACATAGGGAAACAGGGATGCATCTCACATGAAACACATGACAGGTACGATGCATCCAACTTGCACAGTTACAGACAGTGTGATGGATGAGGGAGCAAAACTGAGCTTGGTTTTTGCTCAAAATTTGCAGCTAAGTTCAGTGATTTAGGCTGTGTAATGATGGATAGTAAAAAAAAAGCATACGGGTATGATATTATGAGGTTAATGAGCTATCACTGGGGCACTTAGGATGTTTTCAAGTCAGATGTTCAGTTCATAAACCAACCCGGAGATTGACTGAAGCATTGTTGATCTACTTTGTAGTTGCATAGCAAAAGCAGTTCTAAGGCTAGATAGCTTAACTTCAGGCTCCGTCCGTAGTTTATAAAGCAAACAATAGTAACAAAAAAATAAACTAATCGTTCCCCAGTGGAGTTGACAATTTGTTTTTGGGAAAGCTAATGTCTTTTCGATTTGCTAATCCCACTAAGACGGGTAGCTATCTTAGAAACAAACAATTCAAAGCAACTTATGTTTTCCTTTATGTATGATAGATAAGAGAGAAGCAGAGAGCACCAACCTTAATCTTTCACTTGGCTCATTGCTTGTTTCCTCTCTCCTTTGATAGAGCCTTTCACTCCTTTGTCACTTATCCTACTTCAAAGAACACCTATAGAGGCAAAGCAACAGAACACCATCAAAGCATAGAGATCTATAATATCATAAACAATGTAGAATCAGAAGTACATTAACCATAAAATTGCATACACAAATACAAGATTCACAAGTACACAAGCATATGGAGGAAAAATCAAATAACTTTATTGATAGTAGAAGTAGAAGAGAGGATTACAACCCAGCTGTCCGATTCAGCATCATCCTCCCAGCATGAAAGCCCTCTTTACCTCATGAAAAGCAAGATCATCCAACAATGCAATGTCTCAAAGAGAAACCAACAACACTTCCTTAAAAATTACAAAATTCCTCCTCCAGTTCTCTCAGCTGAGGGATCCATATACAAATATTTGCAGAGGGGTGAGTCAGCTTCTGATTTTTTGATTATTGTCATTTCAATGATAGTTGTTGGTTCCACTTGGAGATTTCATGATCTCTTACTCATCCCTGGGCGAATTCAGAGAGGCAAGTGTCATATGAGAAGTTTCTAGAAGATTTTCTGGGTTTCCACTTAGCAAAATGTCTCTACCGTTTGTCTAATCTCACCCATCACACCCTACAAAAGGCTCTTTCAGTATGCATCACACCTGGCTAGTGTAACAGCCAGTATGCATCGCACCCTTAGCACTGAGTAGTCTGTATGGTCCAATTTTGACCAGTTCTGAGTGGTTTTTCAGGGAGAACTTCTGGGAAATGATGTAGTCAGTTGACCATGATTCTTTAGGGTTTGAAACAACACTTTTAGGGGTTTAAGAGCCCTTGGTTTATCGACATATGTGATTGGAGTTGCAGTGCCCAAATATTTCTATAACAATACCTCACGAATATTGTGGAATTAAAGGGAAGCTCATGTGTTCTATTTACTCTAGAGTGTGTTGTATAACACCTTCTAAATGCATTGGCAGTGAAATCTAGCATGGTTGCCCATTTCCTTCATATACATAGCAGAGAACACATATAGTCAAAGCACCTGCAACTCTCCAACCAAAAATATTAGCCTCAGGGATATATTTGGAGCTCTCATCTTCGTGTTAGAAGATGTTGAAATTTAAGATCTTGCCATAAAAAAACAATGACTTAAGTTCAAAGCCAATTAAATAATAAATAAATAAGATACTCATCTTGCATATCGATCACATTCAATTTTTTGTTGTCTTTCGTCATGACTTCTTCCAATTGACAATTGGTTGTAACAGGGGCAGGTCTACAAATAGACTTGAAGATCATGGGGGGATGTTTTTAATTACCCGTTACATTTTTACTAATGAAGGTGTTCCCTACCAATACCAAATTCATTCCCTAATCTGTGATTTGTAGGTTGCACACGCAAAGGTAATAGTGCAACTGGTAATTCCATCATTGGCTGCATATCTTGCAAGTCTCTTTCCAATACTTGTACCTATTACAGATACTTATCAATTGGAATAAATCATGATGAAAGAGGGAAGAAAATTGAATGTGATCAATAATCGAGGTGAGTATCTTATTTATTTGTCATTTAATGTGCTTTTCCTCAAGGTCAATCTAACTTTTGTATTTATAAGAGATATTTGGATTATTTTTTCTCATGGTTGAAACTTTTCCTACCTTGTGGATTCGAGAATTCCTCTGTTGCTTTGGATTTCAAATGAACATTTAGGCAATGAAAAAAATAAATAGGAAAATTTCTATGATTTGTGACCTTTTGTGGAAGTGGAGAATGAATGTTTTTTTTCTCATCATATTTGATCTTTAAAGTTGTTGATGGTGAGTTCTAGACTTGTTGAAGGCTGAACCTCAATGTTATTGTGGAAGAGTTTAGGTGTAGTTAGAAGGCCAAGTATTTGGCCTTTTGAAAGCCTACTTCAAGTTCGTTTTGTGGCCCAACTTTTGGTGTGATTTTTGAGGTGGTTGAGTTTTATTAGAGAACTATTCTAATGATCTTTGTGGGCTTAATGTAGTTCAATTATGGTCATAGGGCCAAATGTTTAATGTTTTGAAAGAATATAATTTCTTTTTAAAAATATTTAAAACAATATCGATGATTAAAATAATTTAATAATTATAATAAATAATCAATCAAATTTTTGGAGATTTCAATCCTTCTTCTAAACATTATAATAAAAACATTATCATCTAACCAATATATCATTTTAATGAATTAAGGAAAATAAAATTTTGATAACCAATAAAAGAAAATACAAAAATTATCAAATCTAATTAATATTAAAGTTAAAGAATATGTATTCTTTTAAAAAGTCAACATTCTACTTATTAACACAAAAATATTTACATCATTTACCAACATGGCACAATTTTCCTTATACTAGAAGAACACTAAACAACATTACATTTTCTCATTGTAAGATTATATATTGGGTTTCCCTTTTGCCTATGTCTACCCAATCTCACTCATGATCCTACTAAGATTGTACAATGATTTCCTTTCCTTGAGATGTCACCGCTGCCTCATGCTCCAACATATTCGTTGGCTCTTTATCATGATCATAATGGTAATATTTGTGGGTGATTTTCTGAGCACTCATTTGTGGTCTCAAAATACTGGCTAATTCATGCAAAAAGTTGGCGAATGTGATATATTTATCTCGAGCTCTTTGGGATGTCTCATCATGGGGGTGTGTAGATTTTGTATGAATGGATCCTTCATTGGGTGCATTTTGGTTTTGTGGTTGTTAAATTTTCATAAGATGACATTGTTCTTTGTTATTATAGTTGAATTTCATCATTAATACATTAATTTCCTCCCATTTCATCATTACAATATTCAGATCTATGCCATTATACATCAACATATGCAATTACATAGGAAGAAAGAACATCACCATCATCATCAATGCAGTGGAATATAAAAGGGACAGTAGAAGAAAGAATGCACACACATAGAGACATTAGGATTGGTTTGAGACCGAAGCAAAACCCACTATGGGGAAAACCCTTGTAAACATTCTTCTTCTTAGATCATCATCAAATGATGCAACAAAAGAGAGTACAATGATCCATAACTTTATCGATGCAGGAAAACAATAATGATATCTATAAAATAGATCTAATCATGGTAGGAATCAGAACCCTCATACTTATCATTGTAATGTGTTTTCACAAACTAATATCAACTACTGTATACTATTGTAACTCTGACAAACACTGCTGAATAATATGATCATTGTCAATGATCCCAATACATATGTTTGCAGGGGAAATTAACAAATTAGATCTTTAGATCTATATAACAATAAAGAGAAACCCAACTCTACATGATCACTGAAGCTAGATAATGCCAAGATCTCAAAACCCTAGATCTGAATTGGTTTACTCTCATCAACACTCTTTGTGAGCGACCAAAACTTCTCGGTCACTTTCACAAATATAGTATGCAAGCAACTATGACTATAGAGTCACTCTCAGACGGTCTCTATGCGTCCGAATCTCACACTAAAATGAAAAGACCCAAAGTCACTCCCTAGTCGACATGTGTGAGTGACCGATAAATTAAAGTCGCACCATTGTTGAGTTCTGCGATTGACCAAGATGACAAGGTTGCTCCCATGGCTAATTGGTGTGAGCGACTGGGGACTAGAACCTTTTGATATTCCTCTCAACCCAGAGTCACTCCCATAAGACAAAAGACAAAAGAGAAGATAAGATGTGTCCAAATGATCTTGAGTTATCTTCTATTTATAGGATTTCCTAAGGGGTCACTTGGGGTTAAGACTGACCCAAGCATTTACTCATGTGGTTAGGGCCGACACATTCCATAATACATGTATGAATAAAATAATTCATAACTCAACTTCTGCTTAACCAAATTGGGTGATCTTTAGGTGTATTTTGGTCCTCTCAAAAGAGGAATATATTTAAATCATTATCTTGGTCATTTGAGCTATATAAGGTGTAATTTTACCGCAGTTGTAAAAATTAACACTTCCTTTCAACTAGGGAGAATTCCACCTACCAATATCTATCCATTGAACAATATGTTATTCTGGAATATTTGAATGTCATCATGAATAGTCACAGATCATATTTGTCATGTATTTATAGTGCCATTTCCATCTCAAGCGTATCATCATCACAAATCATCATTGTACATCTCGATCTATCCTTTGTGTAATCCTGCTTATCTCTTGATTGTTCCTACTTGTATGGTGAACATACTCGGATCTAGAAGAAGAAGAAGTTGTTACTAGAGGGTAGCTAAAGCTACCACCCTCTATCGACCAAGATGCTATTTGGAATGTATGATGGTGGGCTACTACCTAGAATATCATCATCAATCATCATCAAAGAGCATATCATTAGGGAGCACATCTCAACTTGGAATCACATCAGGGAGAAAATGCTTCCACCCATAATCAGAAATAGCATAACTCATTACAAAGGGGAGTAAACGCTCGACCCTGGATTACAAAGGGGAGTACACTCTCAACCCTGTAATTTCATCGAGTAGCTTTACACTCAACCTAGAATTTCATCGGGAACCATTACTCTCAACCCAAAATCCTATTGCCTATTGAGCTTCCCATCGATGACCCTAAATAGCCATGTGGTAGAACATCTGCAACATAATCACCTTGGGTTGTATTCCCTAAGGACACCCTCAACTCGTTGCCTAGACAAG
>APFE030178698.1:0-12192 GCA_000404065.3 Pinus taeda
AATTTTGTTTCTAAATCCAAAGAATGACACTTGAGTGGGTTTCAAGAGTTCAAAGATCTTGTTAAAAGATTAGATGCTCAAGAAGACCAAAACACTCAGAACATGTAATGGGGGTGAGCACAACTCTAAGGATTTTGAAGGTTTCCACAACAATGAAGGATTCATGAGGGAGTTAACTATTCCATATAATGTACAAGAGGGAGTTAGAAAGGGAAATAACCAATACGCCATAAGTGCTACTAAGGCCATGATTCATTTCCAAAACTTGACAATGTTTCTTTATGTGACACAACAATCTACATCCATAACTAGTTCCATGATGAGATCTTGGAGGATAAGACACTCACTGAGGCATTTAATAATGTGAACCTAGAAGTGAACCATTTATCCAATAAGAAGGGTTTATTTTTACATTATAATAACACTTGAAAGACCTACAGGGTCTATATTCCAAAGAAATGAAAAGTAGTAGTAAGTAGTGATGTAAAGTTTGAAGATGAATTTACATCTAGAAAGTCCCATAAACCTATCATGATGAAAGAGGATAATGAATGTGAAGCTTTAAAGTTTAATTCAAGGTCATAAGTGATTTCCAAATAAGTAAAACATCATCTAGGAACAAAGGAGGTAGAACCTTTAATTACTTTCAGGAAACATCAATAGTTCATTCAAACATTAAGATATGCTTAGGAGTGTGTTGAGGCTTTGAATATCATATAAATAGAGAGAAAACATATGAATAAGTTTGCATACTACTTGGAATTAGAATGAAACATCATATATTTGGAGCCTTCTATATTTCGAAAGGAGGTATAGCAATATGCATGGTCGAGTAATCTTCCATCAAGAAGAATTATGTTTAGATCATAGTGACATGACTAAAAGGAAGTCAATATTGAGTTTTAGGTCACTCTACAATATCAAGCTTGCAATAGATGAAAGAACATAAAAGTTCATAGTAAGGTTCATGACATGATGGTTCATGTAGAAAAGAGTGGACTACGAGAAGTCGTCTTTCTAGTCACCAATTGCACTTATAATAGAGAATTTATGGCTTTTCATTCATTTATGGAATACATGATGCATCAAATGGATGTGAAGAAAACCTTATTTAATATGATCATTGAGGAAGAAGGTATATATAGGAACCTTAGGGCTTTGAGGTAAATGGTATGAATCCATATATATGTAAGATTAAGAAATTTGTGTATGGGAAATAGTTGGGATAAAGAGCATGGAATTTCAAGATAAAAGGGTACTACAAGATATATAATTTAGTAGAAAATAAACAAATTTTATTTTATATCATCTACTTTTGGGAGTAGTTTTCTCATTTTGGTGTTGTGTATAGATGACCTTCTTCTTACATGTCCAAAAAATCTCATTGCAATATACCAAGTAGACATGAAAATTGACATTGAGATGAAGAACATTGGCACCATATATTATCCCTTGGGTTTGGTCATTTGGAAATTACTAAGGGACATTTTCCTTGGGTAGGCTGAGTATGTGTTTTATGGAGGAATTTTATCTTATGGCCACACCCATGATTACTAGCATAACGAAGATGGCATCTTTAAATTCAAAACTCACGGAACCCTTGTTGCAGAAGTAGTTGATTGGTTCCTTCATCTAATTGGTCAACACAAGGAAAGATACATGTTTTGCATCGAACATCTTGATTAGATTCATTTCGGATCAAACGAAAGAGCATTGAGCATTGAAAAAATGTTAACTTCATAATCCCAAAGCTTATTTGGTTAGATAGATTTCTAGGATCAACAAAGCTATTCTAGAATAATAAAGATAATTCTAGAATTGTTGTTTTCCTATAGGACTTGTTAGTTCCTTATCATAATGACTATCCTTGAGTTTTTTAGCATGAACAAATGGAATTTTGATATGAGGCTACAAAGTTTATATATATGATATGCCTCTCAAGCTTTATGTAAAGTGTTTTTATTTATCAATATAATTACATCTCCAAGGACACTTTTGCTAAACATATCATGGTATCAGAGCCACTCTAACAATAGTTTTATACGATGAGAGCATCGTGGTGAGGAGAAGGCCATGATATATTAATGAAAAACAAATGTCTAAAACTGAAGCATAGCTTTCTTCACCAAAAAAAAATCATCAAGGAAGTACTTTAGTGATTCAATACAGTTGCTTTAAAGTTTGGCAATCTAGATCTATAATATTTTAATATTAACAAAAAATCTTTTGTCTAGAAATAAAAAGAATTTTTAGATCTCAAATATATTTTTAAGGAACTATAAAAAGAACACGATAAGAAAAGGGAGGGCATAGAAAAGGCTCTATATTGTGAAATTTCCAACTTCTTATAAATTGGGAATTTCTTTTTTTAAATGAGTTGAAAAATTTTCCCGGATGCGGGTGAACGGGACAGGCAACGGGATGGTGGCGGTAGGAGGAGTAGGCACGTGGAGTACATCCCACGCCACCTTGCCTCACCTGTTGTATGTCTTCAATACACTTGAAAGCTCATTCAATGCCGAGTTAATGTGGCTCGATAATCTACACGGTTCTCCGGCTCTCATCCGATGGTGTTCCTCCTTTATAGTTCAGTTCCTTTCATTCAAATGTCAAGGATCCTCGCAAATGCAGTGCTCTGTTGGGTGGATGATTCAGGTTTTCATGTCATTTAGGCTCTCTCAATTCTCCGATAGATTTGTTAACTCACACACTTCGAGTCTCCTCTTTTTGGAACAGAATTGTTGTGTGCCATACTCTTTTGGCTTCAGGCAACATCACTATCATGAGGCAAAGAATGGGTTATCGTCGGGGTGGAGTTCATGGTCGTCCCCTACACCACACTTCTTCCTCCTTAGCGGATACATTCCCTCGCTCTTCTGCTAAAAGGCATCCTACTCCCAGATGAGGTCGTGGTCGTGGCAGGGGACATAGCGTATCAATATCAAGCCCGTATCACACTCATGAGCACTCGGCCCGCTTTCAAATCCCCTGCACGCTAAGCAATCATTCCTTCATTGCCCCTATCATGATTCAGCTAAGTGAGGGCACAGGAGGCATTGTCCCAGCAACTCCAACTACTACTTCGTAGTCAGGGGTGGAAGACATGCCAAGCACCTCTCACAATCCGGGCGAGAAGGATGATCATCCAAAGAGTTCTCATTTACAAGTCAAGCCTGTTGTGGCACGTTCAAATCTTCAAGGTGAAGAGGACCTGCGGAAAGAAGAGGCCCTTTCCTCTGATGACGACGACCTCTCCAGTTTTGGTTGTGAGACTGTGGAACAATTACCTTCCATTGCTCAAGATTGTTGATCAGGTTATCATTCTCTTTTTGCAGCTATCGTGTCTGTTCAAGGGGTATTGCTCAGTTGGTTTCTTTATATGTTTAGTTGTTTTCTGTCTATGTTTACAGTTCGAGTCAACAGTATCACCTTTGTTCAGTAGCTTTGGACCACTAGTGAGTTTGTGTTTTTTCATGGCGGTTCTGGATTAAAGGTTCCGGTTATAGTCTTAGCTCTAGTTGGTCTGGTGCTAGTTTCTATGGGTTATTTGTCAAATCTGCCATGTGAGCAAGCCATTTTCCAGGCTAGACCTCTCGAGGCTACCTCCTTGTTGTAGAAAAATAATTTGTAGCAATAATAGGAGTAGACTTATTCGAAAGAGAAAAAAAAAATGATTTGAAAAAGTTTAGGCCATCTAGTAATTTTATTTTGCCTTATAACCATGGCATTAGAAAGGGGATAAATGATTTCTTTCCTAAATACATGAGTAGTACATGTTTAAAACTTGAATAATGGTCAAAATACATTTTCCTCTTCAAATTATTAATCTATGGTAATATAAACTATCCAAATGAAAATTTATTATTGAAGATCTTAGGAATAGCTTCTAGTAAACAATCAACCTAATACAATTGGTAGTATCATGAGAAACATTAAGATATATTTTGTATTCGTGAAGTTGAAATCAACAACATTGGTTTCAAAAACCCATAGGAAAAATAGCCAACATCTAATGGCTTTTTGCGAAATAAAACCATACAACTTGGTTAAAATGTCTCTATTGACTTAGAGTTAGGGGGAAGGTTTTTATCCCCACTTTTGAAGATAGACAAGCCTTTGCATCATAGGAAAATTGGTAACTTTCAATATTGATTATTCTTAAAAAAATGATTTAAATAAATAATTGAAAGGTTTAGATATATTTATATTTTTTATCTTTAAATAATCATTTAGATTATATAGGTTGATAGTCATGTTTATTTTCGAATGTGGACTTTTAAAATTCTAATTATATTATTAATAATGAATAGGTGGATTGTATGGATTTAAATATTGTAAATATTTATGGTATATTTTTATTAGTAGTTAAATTTAGAAATTTATTTCAAAGGTAGTTATAAATTAAGTTCAAACAAATTGTTTATAAAATATTTTGACTATGAAATAAGGTATGGGTTTCTATGACAAGTCCTATTGATAAGCCATGGTATTGATCCATTATATTGTAACAAATCTTATTTACACCTTAAAAATCTTCAATATGTTTTTTTATCTCTTTTTCTTTAATGTATATATGTTATGTTGTTAATAACAATAATAATAATAAAGTTATAATTTAGTTAACTTTTTTTTATTGTTTAAACATTGATAATGTGAGATGATGAACTAAATATGTTGATATGTACTATCAATTGATTCCTATCATGTTTTATGTCTCATTTAATTTATGTTACCCTCATAAGTAATTCTACCAATATATATATATATATATATATATAATTCATCAAAGACACATTATATTACTAAGTAGATAAAGAGTACAAAATGACAGCTCGTGTGCATAGGTTGAAATGATACGAGCTAGAGAAAAATATTGTCTTCAACACACTCTTGTTCAAGCAAACAATCACACTTTTTTTTGTGATATCGCTTATAAAGTTCAAAAAATTGACCTTTCCAATTACTACTATTGGTAGGTCTCTCTACCTGAAAATCTTGCTAACTATATTTTGCAGAACTTGACTTAACAAAAGAAGCACTATATTTGCTATATATGTGTCAGTGTCGGACCCACCAACATGTTAGGGGATCTCCCCAGTAACGATTCCCAACTAGACCTCAGATCATTTGGTGTAGGAGTCACAGCAGTGGGTCGTATGGTATCGCCTTTATCGCACTTATGGATAGAGGAAAGTAAGATGTTCTTGTTGGTAGCAAGGGTGTGACATATACAACAAGGAAAGAAAGGTGCATGAACGATTCTAACACATGGAAAGTTGTATGAGTACACCCCTTAGAAACCTGTGAAAGAATAGGGCCTCGAAGAGAACACACGAGTGAAGATAAATCACAAACTAGAAAGAAACTTAGCTAAAAATCCAAAGTGGTTGTTAAACCAACAACATATTTGAGTAATATTCATACATACTTATATAGAAAGAGTCCATACATTCATGCGTAAGCAAGCAATACATATATCATTAGAGTAACCAAGATAGATGAGATACAATAACAACATATGCATGAAACATTATGGGTGTATTATATTAAGAAATGAAAGTTCCAATGATACAGTATAACCATGACTCGACACTAGCCCCGATAGCAAAACATTACAGTCACTGCCGCCGTATCCTTTAATTATTTTCCGGAAACATCAATAGTTCATTCAAACATTAAGGTATGCTTAGGAGTGTGTTGAGGCTTCGAATATCACATAAATAGAGAGAAAACATATGAATAATTTTGCATACTACTTGGAATTAGAGTAAAACATCATATATTTGGAGCCTTCTAGATTTCGAAAGGAGGTATAGCAATATGCATGGTGGAGCAATCCTCCATCAAGAAGAATTATGTTTCGAACATAATGACATGACTGAAAAGGAAGTCAATATTGAGTTTTAGGTCACTCCACAATATCAAGCTTGCAATAGATGAAAGCATTTAAAATTTCATAATAAGGTTCATGACATGATGGTTCACATAGAAAGGAATGGACTACCAAAAGTCTTCTTTCTAGTCATGAATTGCACTTATAATAGAGAATTGATGGCTTTTCATTCATTTATGGAATAGATGATGCATCAAATGGATGTGAAGAAAACCTTATTTAATATGATCATTGAGGAAGAAGGTACATATAGGAACCTTAGGGATTTGAGGTAAATGGTAAGAATCCATATATATGTAAGATTAAGAAATTTTTGTATGGGAAATAGTTGGGATAAAGAGCATGGAATTTCAAGATAAAAGGATACTACAAGATACAAAATTCAGTAGAAAATAAACAAATTTTATATTATATTATCTACCTTTGGGATTAGTTTTCTCATTTTGGTGTTGTGTATAGATGATTTGCTTCTTACATGTACAAAAAATCTCATTGCAATATACCAAGTAGACATGAAAATTGACATCAAGATGACGAACATTGGTACCATATATTATCCCTTGGGTTTGGTCATTTGGAAATGACCAAGGGATATTTTCATTGGGTAGGCTGAGTATGTGTTTTATGGAGGAATTTTATCTTATGGCCACACCCATGATCACTAGTATAATGAAGGTGACATCTTTAAATTCAAAACTCACGGAACCCTTGTTGCACAAGTAGTTCATTGGTTCCTTCATCTAATTGGTCAACACAAGGAAAGATACATGTTTTCATTAAACATCTTGATTAGATTCATTTTGGAGCAAACGAAAGAGCATTGAGGAATCAAAAAATGTTAACATCATAATCCTAAAGCTTATTTGGTTAGATAGTTTTCTAGAATCAACAAAGCTATTCTAGAATAATAAAGATAATTCTAGAATTGTTGTTTTCCTATAGGACTTGTTAGTTCCTTATCATAATGATTATCCTTGAGTTTTTTATCATGAACATGTGGAATTTTGATATGAGGCTACAAATTTTATATATATGATATGCGTCTCAAGCTTTATGTAATGCGTTTTTATTTATCAATATAATTACATCTCCAAGGACACTTTGTCTAAACGTATCATGGTATCACAACCACTCTAACGATAGTTTTATACGATGAGAGCATCATGCTATGGAGAAGGCCATGATATATTAATGAAAAACAAATTTCTAAAACTTAAGCATAGTTTTCTTCACCAAAAAAAATCATCAAGGAAGTACTTTATTGATTCAATACAGTTGCTTTAAAGTTTGGCAATCTAGATCTATAATATCTTAATATTAAAAAAAAATCTTTTGTGTAGAAATAAAAGGAATTTGTAGTTCTCAAATATATTTTTAAAGAACTATAAAAAGCCCATGATAAGAAGAGGGAGGGCATACAAAAGGCTCTATATTGTGAAATTTCCAACTTCTTATGAATTGGGATTTTTTTTTTTTAAATGAGTTGAAAAAGTTTCCCGGATGCGGGTGAACGAGACAAGTAACGGGACAGTGGCGGCGGGAGGAGTAGGCGCGTGGAGTACGTCCTACGCCACCTAGCCTCACCTGTTGTATGTGTTCAATACACCTGAAATCTCATTCAAGGTCGAGTTAATGTGGCTCGATAATCTACACGGGTTCTCGAGCTCTAATGTGATGGCGTTCCTCCTTTACAGTTTAATTCCTTTCATTCGCATGTTAAGCCTTATCGCAAATGGAGTGCTCTGTTGGGTGGATGATTCAGGTTTTCATGGTGTTCAAGCTCGTGGAGTAGATTCTAATGATTTTTTGCAAAATAAAACCATACAACTTGGTTAAAATGTCTCTATTCACTTAGAGTTAGGGGGAATGTTTTTATCCCCACTTTTAAAGATACACAAGCCTTTGCATCATAGGAAAATTGGTAACTTTCAATATTGATTATTCTTAAAAAATGATTTAAATCAATAAATTAAAGGTTTAGATATCTTTATATTTTTTTATCTTTAAATAATCATTTAAATTATATAGGTTGATAGTCATGTTTATTTTCGGATAGGGACTTTTAAAATTCTAATTATATTATTAATAATGAATAGGTGGATTGTATGGATTTAATTATTGTAAATATTTATGGTATATTTTTAGTAGTAGTTAAAGTTAGAAATTTATTTCAAAGGTAGTTATAAATTAAGTTCAAACAAAATGTTTATAAAATATTTTGACTCTGAAATAAGGTATGGGTTTCTATGACAAGTCCTATTGATAAGCCATTGTATTGATCCATTATATTGTAAGAAATCTTATTTACACCTTAAAAATCTTCAATATGTTTTCTTATCTCTTTTTCTTTAATGTATATATGTTATGTTGTTAATAACAATAATAATAATAAAGTTATAGTTTAGTTAACTTTTTTTATTTTTTAAACATTGATAATGTGAGATGATGAACTAACTATGTTGATATGTATTATCAATTGATTCCTATCATTTTTTATGTCTCATTTAATTTATGTTACCCTCATAAGTAATTCTACCAATATATATATATATATTACTTAGTAAATAAAGAGTACAAAATGACAACTCCTGTGCGTAGATTGAAAATGATACGAGCTAAAGAAAAATATTGTCTTGAACACAATCTTGTTCAAGCAAACCATCACATTTTTTTGTGTGTGATATCTCTTATAAAGTTCAAAAATTTGACCTTTCCTATTACTACTATTGGTAGGTCTCTCTATCTGAAAATCGTTTTAACTATATTTTGCACAACTTGACTTAACAAAAAACCACTATATTCGATATATAAGTGTCGGTGTTGGACCCACCAACATGTTAGGAGATCTCCCTGATAACGAGTCCTAACTAGACCTCAGATCATTTGGTGTAGGAGTCCCAGCAAATGGTCATATGGTATCGCATTTATCGCAGTTATGGATAGAGGAAAGTAAGATGTTCTTGTTGGTAGCAAGGGTGTGACATGTGCAACAAGGCAAGAAAGGTGCATGAATGATTCTAACACATGGAAAGTTGTATGAGTACGGCCCTTGGAAACCTGTGAAAGAACATGGCTTGGAAGAGAACACACGAGTGAAGATACATCAAAAACTGGAAAGAAAGTTAGTTAACAATCCAAAGTGGTGGTTAAACAAACAACATATTTGAGTAAGATTCATACATACTTATATAGAAAGAGTCCAAACATGCATGCGTAAGAAAGCAATACATATATCATTAGAGTAACCAAGATACATGAGATGCAATAACAACATATGCATGAAACATCATGGGTGTATTATATTAAGAAATGAAAGTTCCAATCATATAGTATAACCATGACCAGCCACTAGCCCCGATAGCATAACATTACAGTCACTGCCAACGTCTCTTCCAAAGAGATGTATTAGCTCTACATTGTGGAAAATCTAAGGCTCGTTATAATACTCTCCAAGATTTCTCTGAGATACTCCTATCGGAAGCTTGGTTGACCAAAAGCCCTTACAATGAGTTATGAGGTACTATACATAGCAAAGGGTGGGGTGACCCTTGAAATTCCCCTTTGTGACTATTCACCTACCCTCGTGACTCTACAGCTACTTTATGACTCTTACATTCAACTATTGACACTTGGACTTCCACTTTAGAGGATGTTACATCCAATCTACACATGTACCCATGTGAGACAAAATATGCTTCAGAAATCCATGTAAACTATCAGAAACACTCACAAAGTTGTGGTAAGACCAACTCTTTGACATCCTTGGATGATTGATGCTGGAAAAATGATGCCAAGCTTGGTTGTCCGTGATAGTTTCCATGTGCTCAATGGTGACATCTTGCTGAAAGTGAAGTCTTGCCTATGCTGTTATAGCTCCTCTCTCCAACTTGTCTAATAATGTGCACATCACTATCTTGAGTATAACTAGACCAACAACATACTAATGCATAGTGTGTGTGATGATCTCTGAGTGTGTGCTGGTGATCATGCACATCAACTTGTTAAAATACATGTTCATCTCCAGCGAGACTTGCTTCTTGTCTTTTCCTCGGTAAGTGTTCCAAATGACTGTGATTGCATGCATGTGCATAATAACATCCATGTTGCTGAGTACCCTTGCATGCGATCGATAATACTTCTCACCCTATCTACTCCATGCTGGCTACTAAATGGATCTATAACCTCTATGGGAACATTCTCATCAGTCTATGCATGTTGCGCCTCCTATTGTACCTATCCCTATTGCAACAACTTCTCTTGTTTGAAACTCCTTTTCTCCAAAGTTGTTTTCATCAGAAGTGGATCTTCTTGAACTTGCAACTTTACTTCACCTTTAAATGTCAACAACCTTCCTCTTACATGTGTCGCGTGCAAGTGTGCTACCTTCTGCTACTGTTGATGGTGCTTCTCACTCTTAAAGGCCGAAGACTTGAAGTTCAACTTTTACAGGTGACAAGTGGTATCATAGCTAATGTTCGGGTTGACGATGAAGTGTTGATCCCACTACACTCTCATGACAGGTGGTATCAGAGCCGATTTAGGTGAAGTGCAAGTGAAGGAAGTTGATCTCGCTATTCCTTCATAATAGGTGATATCAAAATCCAGTTTAGTTTTTAGGGGGAACCTGGTGAAAGCTGAAGAAATCTGAAGGGTGATTCAGGTTTGCAGGAAATTGGATGGCAAAGATCGTGGAAGGACCTACGGCAAGTGAATCTAGCCATGATGTAGGTTGCGTTTTTCATTACAAAGTGTTGGAACAAATGAGTAGATGGAGTTCTGAATGGGTTTCGATGAAGGCCGAGAATATGACGATTCGAGAAGGCTATTCAATGATCAAAGAAGAACTTGAAGAAATCAAGGACGAAAGTGGAAGTACGATGGAAGATGTTGAACTTGGGAAACTTGATAAGGAGATCGAGCAGAATGGTCTTAGTCTTCAATAACTCTTGGATTAGAGAGTTCGACTAAGGAAGAAAAGTGCCATGGTGGAGACCAAAGTTAAGAAACTTGAGGAAGAGATGAAGAACTTTCTTGGTAAGAAGGCTTTTGTAATTGAGCAGGATGAGCTTGACTACATTGGTAGACTAGGGGACTACTACCGAAACAATCAGGAAGATGTTTGAAAGCTTAGTACTATTGAAGAAGTCAATGGAAAGTTGGTTGATGCATTTGAGGAGAATTCAATGGAGCACAAGCTGGAAGGAAGTCAAGCTGAGCCAGGATCAGGTTGCTTAGAAGAGCCAAGCAAGGAAGTGAAGTGCCTTAAGAGAGTTGTCGAGTTGGAACATAAGCCAATGGACACTTCTAAGGTCGAATTCTTGGGGAAGGTTGCTGATGTGAGACGCAAGATAAAGCCGACAAAAGGATGTAATGCCTTGAAGCTGAGTTTTGTGCAGGTGACCGTGAAAGGAAAGAGATTTGCAGCTTTGGTGGATACGGGAGCTACTCATAGCTTCTTAAGTAGGAAATGAGTAAACACTTTTAGAAAGAAAGTTGAGATGGAGAAAGAGTGGAGTGCTTTCAAAGAAGTCAAATCTACCATGAAAGTTGTCACCGATGTGATGAAGAACACTTAGGTGAGAGTGGGCTCATGGTTTGGAAAGTTGGACTTGAGGATTGTAGACATGGATGATCATTCTATGGTGCTCAGGCAATATTTCATGAAGCTTGCACAAGCCATACCAATGGTGGACCAGGAAATTCTCTTGATCATAGCTAGAAGAAGAACTATGTTAGTTCTGATGAATAGGAGGAGTTGCTTGGGGTATAGACCAATGATGAATTCTATGAATTTGTATTCGAGAGATCTAAATGTGAAGCATGAGGATGTGGAGAAAAGAGGACTTGGTAGTATGACTCAAACAACGATGGAAGAGAATTTGATTGACTTCATTGCGAGAGCGAGGAGGAAGGAAGGAGGTGGGAGATCAATCTTACAAATCATGAAGCACTTGGCAAAGACATCTTCTATTGAAGATCTTCACAATGGAGTTATAGATGAAGAGAGTCCAAGTACTTCTTTAGAGGCAGCGGTTGGAGAGGATTATGCAGGCAGAGATGCGGCTCGCATAGTGGAGTTTTGTAGGTATGCTATGGGGATATATGGCTTTCAATTAATGAAAGACAAGCTTGGGAAGCTTGGGTGTACATGTGAGGAGGTTGAGGCTGTTCACAAATACTTGAGGACACAGTACCAATCTGATACATGGGTGGATGAGAGTCAGGGAGGAAACTTCGTGACCCTCCTTTCTCGATAGACTACCTTGGAGATGGCTTGGTGCAGGGACCTTGACGATAAG
>APFE030178705.1:0-11776 GCA_000404065.3 Pinus taeda
GATTATTAACAAATAATTTCCTTACGGAACTCGTTCACTTGTGAAAAAATTTGGGCCGCAAATGACATCAACGATGAAGACAAGAAACCATGTTTCCTTGGAAAGAGAGTGGTAGGAGGTTGGATCGGGGATGACGAGTCGCACTGACAAGGAGCTTTAGGGTTTTGCAGCGTGTCGGCACACCAGAGAAGCGATCTGGAGAATCGAAGTTCAGGGAAGGAGCAGGAGCACTCATTCAGTTTGGTGAGGATCTGCGTGGGGGGAAACAAGAAAGCGAAGACCAGTTCGAGCGATCAATTCTGAAGGTGGCCATGGAAAGTAACCCGGGGAGGGGAGAGATCCCCTCCTTTAAAAACGTGGTGGCAGGGGAATCCAGTGGTGGAAGCAGATCAGAACCACAGACGGACAACGCTAAAGATATTCCAGTCTTGGGCAATCAATGGGAAGCAAAAATCGGGGGAAGGTGTCTTCCAAGGGCCCAGAAATGACCAAGGTATGTGATCCCAAACAATAAACTGGAAGATTATCGATGCTACATGAAAGACCATGCTTTAATCTGTAAGTTTATAGGCTTTTGGCCCTCTGAGAGGGATTTGGTAAAATGGATTCAATTACGATGGAAACCAAAAGGGCATATTGATCTGAAATTGGGAGCAAAGGGTTTCTTTACTGTTATCTTTGTGAATCTAGAGGATAAGGAAAGAATCTTCGAAGAGGGACCATATTTTATGAATAATGTGGGGTTATTCATGAGACATTGGGAGGAGAGGTACAACCCGGATGCAGAAAAACTGCTTGCTGCTCCTGTATGGGTTCGTTTGTTTGGATTACCATCAGAGTTTTGGAACCCTGAGATTCTAGAAGGAATCGGAAACTCAATAGGGGCTTTTGTCAAAGTTGCAGAATCAACCAAAAGGGGAAAATTTACATCCTACGCAAGGATCTGCGTATATATGAATATAGCAGAACCTTTGCCTGAATTTGTGGAGGTGGAGTATCATGATGAAATTTGGCAGCAACCATTAGATTACGAGCACATACCCTTTCGATGTCGTAACTGCCATGAATATGGACACCTGTACAGAGAATGCCCTCAGAACAGGGAAGGAGAGCTTAAAAGAATAATAGAAGAAGAGAAAAGGAAAAAAGCGGCAACTGAGACATAAGAGAGGGGTTTTAAGGAAGTCCACAGGAGACAGAAACCGCGGACCGAGGGACAAAAAGAGAAAACAAAAGGAAAAAACATCCCAATGGAAAATCAAAACAAATTCCAAGCCCTCCAAGACGAGGCAGAAGAGACAGAAGAAGGTAAACAGGAAGACCCGGTTATGGAAACTATCCCGATGGAAATCATAACGGATACCCTAGGCAAATCCAACAGCCAAATGAAAGAAACTGAAGTTGAAATGGGTGATCCCCAGGATAAAACAGGAGAGTAACCTACACAAGGGTTAGACAAGCAGAAAGAGAACGGGACCGAAGAAGAGCGGATAATGAAAAAACTATTGCAAGAATGGAGGCATTTAGATGAGAGATTCATTCTTGAAATCCAAAAACAACAATACAAGGAGGCCTATCAAAAATTTAAGGAGAAGAAAGGGGGATTGATGGAGATCGGACTGGAACAATCAGAAGCGTCAGGGTCTTAGACCGTAGGAATGGACGGACATGGCAAAGGAGGAAGGAAAAGAGGGAGGAAACCCATGAATGAGACGATCCAAGCAGTAGGGGAAACTCTTGTCAATTCCGGAAAAGTAATACCTTTGTCTGAGGTATTTCACCCCCCTCCTAAAAAGTTTCAAATGATTATCATGAGTTGGAACATAAGGGGACTTAACAGTAAAGGAAAACAGAGGTACCTGAAGGAGAGGCTGAAGAGAGATAAACCGAGTATAATGTTGATTCAAGAAACTAAAATGAATCAACAGCAGATACAGGAAATCTTGGACAAATCTAAATCAAAATTTGAAGTCATGGCCCAGGACGCGGAGGGGTCAGCTGGTGGTTTAGCGATTCTATGGAATTCAGAGGAGGTCATTTTCGAAAATTGGATCAGCCTTCCCAAAATCCTTTCTGGAGTGTGTAGGATAGTAGGAACGACGAAAAGAATCCTCATTTCCGGAGTGTATGGCCCTCACCTTCCCAGGGGCCGAAAAGAGTTTATGAGGAATATTCAGGCAGTAAGAAAATTAATCCCGGACGATTTATGGATAATAGGCGGAGATTTCAATTTGATCTGGGATTTAGGAGAGAAATGAGGAGGCATCAGGAGACAGGATCCAGGTATGGACGATTTCAATGAACTCATAACAAATCTAAGACTAGTAGACACTCCAACAACAAATGGTGTGTTCACCTGGAATAACAGGAGGGGTGGCAGGAATCAGATTGCATCAAAGCTGGATAGATTCCTCCTATCTGAGCAAGTTCTGAATAGGGATGTTTTCATAGAGGCCAAAATCCTCCCAGGCTTAGGATCTGATCATTGGCCGATATGTTTAGAAATTGACATTAAAAAAATCAAAAGCAAGAAACCTTTCCGTTTTGAGTCCTTTTGATTCAGAAATCTGGATTTTCTCAATAAAATAGAAGAATGGTGGATCCAAAGTCAAGTTAGAGGACAATGCAAAATGCATACTTTCTAATTAAAGCTTAAGAAAATAAAAAACAAAATTAGAAAATGGAACAAGGAGGAATTTGGGAATATCTTTGAGGACAAACAAAAACTTGAAAAGGCAATGGAGGAGGTATAGCAGCAAATTATCTTAGAGGGAAGAGATGAAGAAAGGAGTAAGGAGGAGAGCAGTTTAATAAGCCAGCTGGAGGAAAGGAGAAATCAGGAGGAGATCCTATGGAGACAGAAGTCAAGAATAAATTGGCTATGGGAAGGAGAGAGGAATACTAAATTCTTTCATCAAGCAATGATTCAACATAGGCAGCGGAACCGGATCTTCTCAATCAAAAATGAAGCAGGAGAGAGAGTAATAGAACAAGATGGAATAGAGCAAGTCCTAGTTGATTACCATAAGGGGATCCTCACCGAAACCCAGGATGACAGAGGGGAAGCAATAAATCAAATCTGTAAGGAAATCCCAAAAATGATCACAGATGAGCAGAACAAAGGCCTCATGCGCGCATCAACACTAGCAGAAGTCGAAAAGGTGATTACGAACATGAAAAAAGGAAAAGCACCGGGTCCGGATGGCTTTACGGCCGAATTTTATCAAGCTGGATGGAAGTTTCTAGGACAGGACATCCTGGAAGTTGTTGAAGAATCTCGGATAAAGCACAGAATGTGGTCAGGTATTAATTCCACCTTTTTAACTTTGATTCCTAAAACTAATAATTCTGAGGAAGCTCAAGGATTCCGACCTATTGCCCTGTGCAACGTTATTTATAAAATAATTGCTACACTGGTGGCAAAAAGATTGAAAGCGCTTCTCCCAAGCATCATCTCCCCTGAACAAACGGGTTTTGTTGAAGGAAGGCAAATTCTAGATGGTTTAGTGGTGGCCCAAGAGATGATTCATTCCCTCAACCAACAGAAGCAGAAAGGAATGATGATTAAATTGGATCTCTCAAAGCGGTATGATCGCCTGAATTGGAGGTATCTCTGTGCGGTGATGGAAGCATACGGTTTTGAAAAGCGCTGGATTGAATGGGTATTCAGTATGGTCTCCACCCCCATTTTCTCAGTTTTGGTCAATGGTACTCCAACAAAGCCCTTTAATGCCTCTAGGGGTATAAGGCAAGGTGATCCATTATCACCCTTTCTCTTTATTCTAGCAGCAGATGGTCTTGGGAGAATCATAAAAAGAGAATCTAGGAGAAATAAGCTCAGAGGCCTAAAGCTTTGGGGAAACAATTTAGCTATCACACATCAACAATTTGTTGATGATATAATGCTATTCGGAGAAGTCAGCCTCAGGGAAGTCAGGATAATCAAGGAAGTTTTGGAGGTTTTTTCGGAAGCTTCTGGCATGGAGATCAATAAGGAGAAATCGTGCACTTTCATTTTTAACACCCCGGAGGCAATAAAGGCCCACCTCACCAGAACCTTGGGATTCAAACAAGGAGAACTACCTACTAAGTATCTAGGTAATCAACTGGACATACATCCAACGCGCATGAAGAATTGGCAGGAGGTTATTGACAAAATAAAAAGGAGGTTATCAAACTGGTCGTTCAGATCTCTGAACATCGCCAGCCGCATAGTCCTTCTAAAGGCCGTTCTCCAATCAATTCTAGTGTATACCCTATCTATAAGAGCAACCTTGAAAGGCGTTTGTGCAAAACTAAGGGAGATTTTTGGAAAGTTTATCTGGGGAGGACCAACTCAACAGAGAAAATGGGCCCTCGTTTCTTGGGCAAATCTGATCCAAAGGAAGGAAGAAGGAGGTTTGGGGGTGAGGGATCCTGAAATTCTAAATAAAGTTCTAGGGGCTAAATTATGGTGGAGATGGCTGCAAGGAGGGACAAATGTATGGAAGAAAATTTGGGAATACAAATATAATATGCCGGAACAAACAAAGGAAAAATTGAGAATCGAAAACACCCCAAAAGGATCATCAATTTGGAATTTGGCGAGCCAGAACAGAGAATTGATAAACCAGTATGCATTCTGGGAGATCCGGGGGGAGAGAAAGCAAAATTTTGGGAAGATGGATGGCAGCGAAAAAGAAAGATGAATGAAATACAAACCCTTCAAGATCTTCAACAGAGAGCACAGAGGCTAAGGATGGATAATGTAAAGGACTATTGGGTGGAAGAAGAAAACAGAGAAATATGGAGAAAATGGAAAAAACCAGGAGAATGGACTGAAAATATAAATAGGGAGATAGAGGAAAGTTACCTTAGAGAAATGGATCTTAGGAAAATACGAAACAGGACTGGGGAGGACATCCTAAGATGGGAAAACAATGAGAGGGTCTTTCACAGTAAAGGAAGCCTACTTCCTGACAACAAGGCAGAATCAGGATGAAGAAGATCAAGACTGGAAGAAGATTTGGGAAGGAAAATGGTGGCCAAAAGTCACAATATTTGCCTGGTTGGTTAGCAAAGGAAAGATTTTAACCTGGGATAAAATCATAAAGAGGGTTTTTCAAGGCCCGTCAAGATGCAGCCTCTGTAGCAGGGAAGCAGAAAATCAAGAACACCTTCTAAATAAGTGTCCTTTCGCGGAAAGCATATGGGAGAAGATCAAATTTCTATTTGGTAGAACAATGAGAGACCATACTAATATTCGCAAGACCATAGGTCAATGGGGAACAGGGCAATTCCACAGTAAAGTGGTTAGAATAATATGGAGTCTAGCGGTTGGCTTTGTGATCTGGTTCATATGGAAGGAGCGTAATAAAAGAATATTCAAGGGGCAAAACAGTAGGCCAGAAAAGGTTTGGGAAGAGATAAGTAAAGCAATCAGAGAAACTGTGCTTTCAGACAGATGGGATGAGGAAGATTGGAAGATGGACCAACATGAAGGAAGAATAGCCTCATTGCTAAACTTAGAATTCAGTTTGATCTACCAAAGAAAAGAGAGGCAAAGCAACCCACAGGCTCAAAGTCCCAATCATTTTAGCTACCCCGGGATTCACTCCATCAAATTGAACTTCGATGGAACTTCGAAGGGTAACCCAGGCCCGGTAAGTCTTGGAGGTATATTTCGGGATGGAAAAGGAAAAACCATATGGGTTTTTGCTGAATGGGTTGGAGAGATGACGAACAATGAAGCTGAACTTTGGGTTGTTCATGAAGGCCTAAGGATAGCTGTTCGAAATAGGTACCTGAACCTGGAAATTGAAGGGGATTCGCAAATCACGATTGAGATGTTGCGGAAACTCAAGGATGGGCAGAGGTGGGATAAAGTCGCTAAAAGTTGGAGGACAGCAGCTATCATCAAAGAAATTGAGGAACTGTTAAACAAGATTGATTACAAGACCATCAATCATGTCCAACGAGATTGAAACAAGGCGGCAGATTTCCTAGCAAATTGGGGTAGCAAGGAAGCAGGCAGTAAATTGGACAGAAGTTGGACATCCCTAGAGAGAGATCACAGCTGGGACGACCTCAAAATAATTTTAAACCATGATCATGATGAAGCAACAAAGGATACTACAGGAGGAAACTGAGTGCCCGATCGGGCTGGATGAGCTGGCAAGGAAGGAAATTATGAATCGGCGGCGCATGGATCAGGCTGCATCAGGTGAAGATCAAGGCATTATGGCCATAGGCAAGTGGAACGGCTGGCGGAGTAGTGGAGAGGGTCCGATGACTGATGGAAGGGACGGAAGGTCGGTGAAGGCTTCAGCTCATAATGACGCGGGCCTCGGGCTAATCCAATGGCATAAAACAATAATTGATACCGCCATTCTGAGGAGTCGTGAGAGCGTAGGGTGGCGACGGGAACAAGCTGAGAGCAGAGCAATTCACCTCATACCAGGCACTCAGGACGCTGCTGCAGGTTGAACAGGCCCCGGAGGGAAGAGGGTGGAGGTTATTGCAGTGGGCGAAGGGAGATGGAGGCGGAAGGAAGCGGGAGCGCGTGGAGATGGATGCGCAGCAGTGGCCATGAAGATCAGAACAAGCCCGAAGAAGACAGGAAAGGAAAACGAAAGGTGGAAGATGTAGTGCAGGCGAAAATGCAGGTGTTTGAGATATCGGAAGGCGAGAGCGAGGAACTGGAGAAAGACTAGGAGAATGTTGGGTGGAGAGGTCGATGGAAATACCACCCTGCAGACGAAATCGAAGAAACAGGAGATGTCCCAAGCCAGTCGGCAGGCAGAGGCAGGGGAGGCTCCCGAGGAAGGAAGGGTCGCAGAGGTAGAGGCGGTCGTCGGAGGAAAGACTTGGCGGAGGGGAGAAGCCGACGAGGACGGCAATGCAGCCCCAATCTGAAGGAGGTGGCTGAGCCTGCGGGGGGTGATGGGATGAGGCAGACAAGGCAAACTATTGGGAACAGAGTCAGAATAGCTGAGAAGGAGTATAGGGAGAAGTCCAATCCCAAGATCAGGAGAATTATGGAACACTAGGAAGAAGAAGCCATCCAAGCACAATCTGAAGAAGAGATGGAGGATTGGATTGCTCTCATGCCTGACCCTAGTCATACCAGAGGCGGAATGACCCTTTACAAGCAGTCTCTTCACTTGTACTGGGTCATGAAAAGGATCATGGCTAAAGCCTTGGAACCGGTCGCCATGGAGATGGCTGAGATGGTCCAGAGTATTCCAAATGTGAAAAAAGAATTGAAGGATATAGTCATAACCCTGCTCATGCAAGAGAAAAGACTGGAGGACCTGCAACAACAGCTGGTGGCAAGTGGAGCACTGGTGAAGAAGGAGAAAGTTCAGCAAGCTGAACCAGAAAAATAATGATCAAACAAAGGCATGTTCTGTTTTGATATAGGATCTGCTTACTTTACTTTACTTTAGGCATGCAGAAATATGATGTTTTTATAAATAGGAAGCAGTATATAGTTAGAAATAGGGAGAAAGACAAAGGGTATAAAACTAGGAAAGAACAGTTTCAAACATTCTATTTTTGGGTTGCTGTGAAGAATTATCAGTGGTCAATAAACCCAGTTTCCCTCCGGGGCGGGGTGAGACCACCCTGACTTTGTAATGTTTTTTGTGTTAATAGAAACCAGAACTACCCAACTTACAAAAAAAACAAATAATTTCCTTACATTATATGTATAGATCGTCCAAACAAAGTAGGTTTCACCATCTAAATTTTTAAAAATAAAAATAAATAAAATTTACTCATACATATATATATAAAATACACATTTTGGAATATAATATAAATATATTAATTTAATTCTTAATTTTTATTAGTTTTTCAAATACCTAGATTCTCAATTTCTATTAAACCACCCAAAGAAAGAACATAATTCTTTTATACTACCTAGGCTCCCTATAAATATCCAAATATCCTTTCTAATTTTATTTCAAATTTAATTATTCTTAAATATTAAATATTTCATAATAATAAATATAAACTCCCCCGCCCGCTAAATTTATTTCTAATTTAATTAACAATTACCGTTAAACTCTTCATAAGAGTCGAATATATCCACTTAAGTTTCCGATGTTCATTTTTCGTAGAATAAAACGTTTCAAATACTTCTACAGATTTGACTAGGTCTAAAGGCAGATTAATTTAAGAAAATCCATAGCTTGGCCAAAATCCAAAACTCGACACTTTGACAGTAAAATCCATTTCAAGATGCACATTTGAATTGCAATTAATTGTTCGAAAATGGAGTTGGCCATCAGATACGAACATACTTTCGTTCCTGGATTTAAGAAAATAGAAGAGAAGAGATTTATGGATTACTCCAATCTCGAGGGTATTTTATTAGCTGGGGAAGGAGATTTTTCGTTTTCTTCTGTTCTAGAAAAGGAATTTGCGTTTTCATTCAATATGGTTTCCGCTTGTCTCGACAACAGAGGTCTTAATTCCATGTCGTCATGTTATAATATATAGGCCTTTGACAAAGTTGGAGGAAATATGCAATGCGAAAGTGTGGAGGCGGAGAAGGAGAAGTGTGGAGTTGACAATGATAATGAGTTTGAGAACAGTGATTACATTTACATGACTCAATTCCTGGCCATTAATACAAAAGTTTAGTCAGTGTCATGACACGTTTTACCGGCTGAAATTCATGCTGGAAAATAATAAAATTCATCTTCTACGTTGTTAAATTTACCAGTATTGCATTCAAAATGAAATGTTTAATCCGAACATATAATGGTTTAAATCGATATTTCTATGTTGAATGAAAAACTCTGTAGAATATTGAACTTACAAGACAGATCTATTTAATATTCAACTTACAACCTATATAAGAATATGAAAATGTTTAATATATAACTTACAGGTGTTGCAGGTCCCTCAGACAAATTAACCCGAGACAAGTTAATTGATTGAATTGTTTCCTCCATGTAGGTTTATATTCCAAATATTTCCAATATATGCCATTCCAAATATTCTCAATATCTGCAATGGAAATAAAGGCAAATTGATTCCAGCACGAGTATTCAAATTTATCTCGTTTGACTTCTTGTCAATTAGATTTCAAAATATTCCTAAAATCTGGAAGAAAAAAACAGAGATAATGATAGATTGGGAAATATGACACGAGAAAAGTTAATTGTTAGAACTGTTTCACCTTCTTTATAAAATTCTATATTCCCAAAATCTATAATAGATAAAATATAAATATCGACCATGTTGAACTATTTGTAAAAGCTTAGAGAATTCAAGCCACTTTCCGGACAATGCCATAGCATTTCTGGGGCGAGAAATGGAAAATGTCATGTTGGGCAGGTGAATCTAAAATAATTCAAAAGATAGGAAATAAATTATGTGGAACACTCATTTGAGCAAGAAACTTGACAAGAGACGATTGAATTCGCTACAAAACTCAAAGGATCGGACCAGTCTGAAGATCATGAAAGCTTCAACCAAATTTCTTGCTCGAGTCTGGAAAGAAAGCACAGGCGAAAAGATAAGTCGAATATGCTATCAAAAACATTGAAAGAGAAATAATGAACTTTAAGGAAATAATAATATTCTTGCTTCACATGTTATGCCTAGTCCATTTTATCAAATATTGGCTCCTCAGATTAATAGTGTGCAACGCTGATTGTCACAGCTCTAGATGCATGAGTACATAGGGTATGATAAATAAAAGTATACCATTTTATCAATTATTTCTAGATGAGTACTTCGTGATCAATCTTTCTGAAGTGATTCCGTGTATGAAGTTCCGTCACTCAACAACAACGTTCTTGTGAAAAATCTACTGGGAAGTTGAAATCTATGTCCGAAGTCCTGCTATGGTAGTAACTTATACATGCATAAATAGTTATAGAAAATCCAATTGGGTGAGTTGTTGAATAAGAATCGACCGAGTATCTACTTGTTGCAGGTTGATGACTTGATGGAGGGAAGTTAGGCACATCCCAAGATAAGAAAAAGAGGTGTATCTTCATTTCATATTCACCTGGTTACATACAATGAGAACAACCAACATATATTTATTTGATATTCTTCAGGCTGCATTCAATGAGAACAAGAACAATTGGCAGATGAATATATTGGAATGGTGATGGTTTTATCTCACGGTTTGTATCACACTACATACATACGGTAGCATGGGATTTATTGGAAGCCAAGTTATGGACGGGTGCAAAAA
Source organism: Pinus taeda (assembly GCA_000404065.3). Classification (NCBI taxonomy): domain Eukaryota; kingdom Viridiplantae; phylum Streptophyta; class Pinopsida; order Pinales; family Pinaceae; genus Pinus; species Pinus taeda. Next base: position 10,199 of record APFE030178705.1, read on the forward strand.
GTGCTACGTATCAGCCGCTCGTACACTCGACATGCCCATAAAAAAATTCAAAAGGAGTAGTCTAATGCGACTTTTTGGTAATGGACTGTACATTGCCATAGATGATGGTCACACATTGAATGGAAACATTGGTAATGGATTGTACATTGCCATAGATGATGGTCATACATCGAATGGAAACATTACCGGGTATCTTGATTTCCTGGCAACTCTTAGAAGTCTCACAATGAACCCGACCTGATGCCACTGTTCTTCCAGGATGATGCAATTAAATCATGCTTGCGACACGATCCTTTACTTGAAATTCAAAATGTGAAATTTGAGCGCGCTACATGAAATTTTGATGCTAGCCAGGACGGGGGTGAATGCATGAACACCTGTGGGGTGGAGAGGATGGTAGTGGGGATGTCGATTGATTCTCTAGCAGAAGGTGGTGAATGCATCAACAACTGTGGGGTGGAGAGGTTGGTAGTGGAGATGTTGAATGATTCTATAGTAGAAGGTGGCTTCACAAAGAATTATCTCTTACCCACTGTTACAACAACTGTGCCAACACCGTCTACCTCTACTTCAATCTTGTCACAGGGGAAGGTACTTATTTCTCTTCATTATGCATTTTGGTGGATTTCAAACTCGCTCAAGAGAATCACGTCATATTCATGTACCCTATATTGTAGCAGAAGTAAAGTTTCATACTTACTGGATATCCTACATGAGACATACCTTTAACTATGAATATATGTATGGATTTTATACCTGAAGTTAAGCTATGATTGATTTATATAAATATATAAGTTATGTAGGTGTCTATTTTACCCACTTGTGCGAAGCTCACAGAACTGGATATCGTCAGATGATAAGGGAGGTGTTACATCGTTTATTTTTACTCCTACAACAATTGGTTTTGGTGATATAACGATTTCTACCACTTCGGCTCCATCTCCACTCTCTTCATAGCTTAGTTATTAGCCCCATTATTCCAACGCAATTGACGTCGTATTACGGTGATGGCGATGGTGTTCTCTCCTTGCAAAATCAAACTCCCCCCATCATTGTACTCGATGTCCAACAGAACACCACGCCTACCAAATTCATTTCGTTTTTTGTGATACAAGTAGACTATAACAATCGTGGTGATGCCATATAAAAGACATCCATGATTTTTGTTGGTTTCCAGGGAGCTCTTTTCATTGCCATATTTTCTTGTGTGTGCCAAACCAAGGAGTCAATAATTGTGTGTGACTTCTGGTTGAATACGGTCATTCTGTCCACCCTTGTTCTTTCGACTATTTTTTCCGCAACATAGTTGTCATCTTTCACGAATTTGTGGAGTGATTCAAACTGGTCAAACATGAAAGGAAACATTAAAAAGAACACAATTGGCCACTAAATTAGCACAACCACATTTACCAATGTGATAGATAAATCTCAATAGGCTTATATGAAAGATATATATAACCACATTTTCCAATGTGGTTGATATAGGCGGATAGGCTTATATCAACCACATTTTTAAACACCAACTATTTTCGATTATTAATAACTATATAAATATTAACAACCAAATTATTTATATAT
>APFE030178705.1:14041-97638 GCA_000404065.3 Pinus taeda
TATTATTATTAGGCTTTATTAATTCAACCATGTTTATTTTAGTATTTTTAACATTTATCTTAGGGTTTGTATACATTGGGTTTATAATATTAGTCCTTTTGTTTATTATTACCCAAGGTATTAATACTAAAATCCCAAGGGATTATGAACCAACGAGAATAATATTAAACAAAAGGGAATAATATTATAAACCCAAGGAAGTAATAAACCCAACCGTTTAATATTATAAACCCAAGGAATTAGTGAGCCCAACAGATAAATATTAAAAACCAAAGGGATCAAGAAGCGCAAGGAATTGATATTACAAACACAAGAGATTAATAAAGATAATCATGACTGATATTATAAACTCAAGTTAATAATAAACCCAAAGGATTAATACTAAAACCCCAAGGGATTAAAAACCCAAGGGAATAATATTAAACCCATGGGACTAATATTATAAACCCAACATTGTTAAACCCAAATATAAACACTACAAACACTAAAACAAACATGGTTTACTTTTTTATGGTGAGATAATCGTTGTCACAATGCGAAATTCAAACATGGTTGACCATGGTTTGCTATGATTGACAATGGTTGACCATGATTGATATTCTGAATCGAAAGGAATAATAAAATGAAGGGATTAATACTAAAACCGCAAGGGATTATGAAGCGAAGGAAATAATATTAAACCGATGGGACTAATATTATAAACCCAACATTGGTAAACCCAAATATCAATACTACAAACACTAAAATAAACATAGTTTATTTTGACGGTGAGGCAATCCTTGTCACAATGTGACATTCAAACATGGTTGACCATGTTTAGCTATGATTTATATTATAAACTTGAGGGAAGAAAAAGCCAAAAATTTTGATATTATAAACCCAAATGAATAATAAGCCCAAGGGATTAATACTAAAACCCCAAGGGATTACGAACCCAATGGAATAATATTAAGCCCAAGGGACTAACATTATAAACCCAACATTCGTAAGCCTAAATATAAATATTACAAACACTAAAATAAACATGGTTTATTTTCATGGTGAGACAATCTTTGTCAAAATCCAAAATTCAATCATGGGACTAATATTATAAACCCAAAATTGGTAAACCCAAATATAAATACTACGGACACTAAATAAGCATGGTTTATTTTGATTGTGAGACAATTCTTGTCACAATGCGGCATTCAACCATGGTTGACCATGTTTGGCTATGATTAACAATGGTTAACCATGATTGATATTATAAATGAAAAGGAATAATAAACCGAAGGGATTGATATTATAAACCCAAATGAATAATAAACCCAAGGGATTAATACTAAAACCCAAGGGATTATGAAGCGAAGGGAATAATATTAAACCCCTCAGACTAATCTTATAAATCCAACATTGGTAAACCCAAATATAAATACTACAAACACTAAAATAAACATAGTTTATTTTGATGGTGAGAGAATCCTTGTCACAATGCGACATTCAAACATGGTTGAGCATGTTTAGATACGGTTTACATTATAAAACTAAGGGAATAAAAAGCCCAAACTTTTGATATTATAAAACTAAACGGATTATAAACCCAATGGATTAATACTAAAACCCCAAGGGATTATGAACCCAAGGGCATAATATTAAGCCCAAGGGACTAATATTATAAACCCAACATTTGTAAACCCAAATATAAATATTACAAACACTAAAATAAAACATGGTTTTATTTTCATGGTGAACAATCTTTGTCAAAATGTGGCATTCAACCATGGACTAATATTATAAACCCAACATTGATAAGCCCAAATATAAATACTACAAACACTAAAATAAACATGGTTTATTTTGATGATGAGACAGTTCTTGTCAGAATGTGACATTTGGCCATGGTTGACCATATTTGGCTATGATTGACAATGGTTTACCATGATTGATATTATAAACCAAAGGGAATAATAAACCTAAGTGGTTGATATTATAAACACAAATGAATAATAAACCCAAGGGATTAATACTAAAACACAAGGGAGTATGAACCCAAGGCAATAATATTAAACCCAAGGTACTAATATTATAAACTCAACATTTGTAAAACCAAATATAAATATTACAAAGTTTAAAATAAACATAATTTATTTTCATGGTGAGACAATCGTTGTCACAATGTGACATTCAAGCATGGTTGACCATGGTTGACTATTATTGATATTATAAACCTTAGCGAATAATAAACCCAAGGGATTGATATTAAAACCCAAATGAATAATATACCCAAGGGAGTAATACTAAAACCACAAGGGAATAATATTAAACCCAAGGGACTAATATTATAGACCCAACATTCGTAAACCCAAATGTAAATATTACAAAGACTAAAATAAACATGATTTATTTTCATGGTGAGGCAATATTTGTCAAAATGGGACATTCAACCATGGGACTAATATGGTAAACCCAAATATAAATATTACAAACACTAAAATAAACATGGTTTATATTTATGGTGGGACAATCTTTGTCAAAATGTGACATTCAACCATGGGTCTAATATTATAAACCCAACATTGGTAAACCAAAATATAAATACTACAAACACTAAAATAAGCATGATTGATTTTGATGGTGAGACAATCTTTGTCACACTGTGACATTCAACCATGGTTGACCATGATTGATATTATAAACCTAAGGGAATAATAAACCAAGGGGATTTATATTATAAACTGAAATGAATACTAAACCCAAGGGATTAATAATGAAACCCCAAGGGAATAATATTAAACCCAAGGGACTAATATTATAAACCCATCCTTCGTAAACCAAAATATAAATATTACAAAGACAAAAATAAACATGATTTATTTTCATGGGGAGACAATCCTTGTCAAAATGTGACATTCAACAATGGTTGACCATGGTTGGCCATTATTGACAATGGTTGACCATGATTGATATTATAAACCTAATGAAATAATAAACCCAAGGGGTTGATATTATAAACCCAAAGGAATAATAAAACTAAGGGATTAATACTAAAACCCCAAGGGATCATGAACCGAAGGGAATAATATTAAACCCATCAGACTGATATTACAAACCCAATATTGATAAAACCAAAATATAAATACTACAAACAGTAAATAACATGGTTTCTTTTGATGGTGAGACAATCTCTTGTCACAATGCAACATTCAAACATGGTTCACCGTGGTTGGGTATGATTGACAATGGTTGACCATGATGATATTATAAACCTCGGGGAAGAATAAACCCAACTTATTTATATATAAACCTAAATGAATAATAAACCCAAGGGATTAATACTAAAACCCCAAGGGATTATGAACCCAAGGGAATAATATTAAGCCCAAGGGACTAATATTATAAACCCAACAATTGTAAACCCAAATATAAATATTACAAAGACTAAAATAAATATGATTTATTCATGGTGAGACAATCCTTGTGACAATGTGACATTCAACCGTGGTTGACCATGATTTATATTATAAACATGAGGGAATAATAAACCCAAGGGTTTGATATTATAAACCCAAATGAATAAGACACCCAAGGGATTAATACTAAAACCCCAAGGGATTATGAACCCAGGGGAATAATATTAAACCCAAGGGACTAATATTATAAACCCAACATTCATAAATCCAAATATAAATATTACAAACACCAACATAAACATGATTTATTTTCATGGTGAGACAATCCTTATCACAATGTGACATTCAAGCATGGTTTACCATCATTGGCTATGATTGAAAATGGCTTACCATGATCAATATTATAAACTTAAGGGAATAATAAACCCAAGGGACTAATTCTAAAACCCCAAGGGATTATGAACCCAAGGGAATAATATTAAACCCAAGGGACTAATATTATAAACCCAACATATTTAAACCCTAAGAAAAATACTATAAACATTAAAATAAACATGATGGACCGTCATTGAATTTCGTATTGAGAAAATCCTTATCACAATTCCATGTTGGACCATAGTCAAAATCATAATAAGCCATGTTTGACTGGGGAATAATAAACCCGAGTGATTGATATTATAAACCCAAGGGATTAGTACTAAAACCCTAAGGGATTATGAACCAAAGGGAATAATATTAAATTTAAAGGACTAATAATATAAACCCAAGGGAATAATAAACCCAAGGGATTGATATAATAAACCTAAAGGAATAATTAACCGAAGGGATTATTATTTATTTTCATCGTGAGACAATCCTTGTCACAATGTTCAAGCATGGTTGACCATGGTTGGCTATGATTGACAATGGTTTACCATGATAGATATTATAAACCTAAGGGAATTATAAACCCAGGGGATTAATGTGAGAAACCCAAAGGAATAATAAAGCGAACGGATTAATACTAAAACCCCAAGGGATTATGAATCCAAGGGAATAATATTAAATCCAAGGGACTAATATTATAAACCCAACGTATATAAACCCTAAGACAAATATTATAAACATTAAAATAAACATGGTCAACCATCATTGATTTTCATATTGAGACAATCCTTATCATAATTCCATGTTGGACCATGGTTGACATCATAATAAACCATGTTTGACTCGGGAATAATAAACCCAAATGATTGACATTATAAACCCAAGGGATTAATACTAAAACCCGAAGTGATTATGAACCTAAGGGAATACTATTAAACAAAAGGGACTAATAATATAAATCCAAGGAAATAAGAAACCCAAGGGATTGATATAATAAACCCAAGGGATTAACACTAAAACCTCAGGGGATTATGAACCCAATTGATATTAAAAATTTGAAGAGCAAAGAAAGGGATTAACACTAAAACCTGAGGGGATTATGAAACCAATTGATATTAAAAATTTGAAGAGTGAAGAAACCCAAGAATTTTATATTATAAACCTAAGGACTTGATGAACCCAAGGCAAAATTATTAGAAACCAAAGGGATAAAAAAATGGCAAGGGATCAATATTAAAAACAGAAAGGATTAGTAGGAATTAATTTTTTAAACCCAACAGATTGATCAACCCACGTGTCTATGAATATTATAAACCTAAGAGATCAATAAACCTTAGGGATTGTTAATATTATGAAAGAAACACATTAATAAATTGAAGGGATAAACATTGTAAATGTAAGGGATTAATATTAAACCTTAATATTGGGGATTAATAAACCAAAGGGAATAAATGATAAACTAAAGGAATTATTAACATTACAAACTTAAAGAACAAATAAACCTAATCATTCAATATGATAAACCCAAGGAAATAGTAAAGCGAACCTAAGCCCTAAATCCATGGGATCAATATTATACACATAAGTAATGCTATAACACAAAACAATAATACTAAACATAAACCAGAACCAATATAAGAACCACATTGAAAACCATAAAGCAATAAAACATGATAAATCATCATTACATTAATAATAACACATTTATATCACTACATTATAAATAATAAATAAATTTTAAGCCATAAATACATTAATATGAATACATGAATGTATTAATAGTATAAATCTCAAGAATATTGATATAAGCACCTAGAACATGAAATCCCAAAAGTAATATTATAAATGTAAACAATATTTCATTTATGAAACACGTGAACAAAGTGAAGGGATCCACACAAAAGACCACAACAATGACAAATGTAAGAGAAAGAACTAAATTAGTAACACTACCATTGGAGAAAAGCAACATAAATGAAAAAAAAACATATAAATTGCACACGTTGGATTTAGAGAAGAACAACGTAATAGGACATTTTAAGACCAGAGATATACAATTTTGTACATAAAAACAACAATGAGAAAAAATTCAATTTAACCAACATTGCAACCATAGAAAGAACAATGATTCCTAACATATATTTTTTGTTTTCTTTAGAGAAAATAATTCCACTACAAAATTGAACTTGAAACACTCCATCGAAAGTCATCTATGGAGTGGCCTCTTCCAAAACACAACCAGACCGATGAGAAAAGCAACACCAATTCAAAACAACATGATAATAATCACGATAATTAACACTTTCCAACCAATTCCTTCTTGTTCTCCTCCCAGACTCCCTCTTGTGCACATGTTTGAAGTATTTTACATGTGTTTTCGTTTGATCTAGCTCACGAATATGATCATCAATAAATTCATGATGGAACCCATGTTTTCTATCAAAGTTGTTCCGAAGATAGTAAAGAAAGCTTATAGCTCCAACAATATCAATCATTGTTCTGGAATAATAGATGACATCATTATTATCCATATTTTCATTTGAAAGACACAAAAACAAAAGTAAAATCAATAAAGACATGCACAAACAAATAAGCATACACATATATATGTATATACATAAAACATAACACCCCATTTGTATTTATGTTAAAAAACATAATGTTATAGTGTTACATGAAAGAAACAATCTAGTGTTACATGAACCAAACAATATAAAAATTTCTACAAATATAAGCCTCATTTGAAAGTGCAATAGAAAAAACCGTGGAAATAGAATAATATTGTGGCCAATAGTCAAAAAATGAATATTGGCCACAGTGATGGCCAACATTCAAAACCTCCAATTTTTCATTTCATGATGTAATATGAATCCACAATAATAATATCAATATGAACCAGTTATAAAAAATATTTTGAATGATTGGTTCATATAACTCATTGTTTATGTTTGAATGGTTTGGTGCAAAGAAAAGAGAAATAGGCACTTAAAAAAAAAAAAGTCAATTGAACAACATGAAAAACGATGTAAAAAACTTTCTCAAATACTACTATGAACATGATGAGTTTATTAATCTAATAAATATATGAAAATGATTATTATATTAACAGTAAATCAAGAGGACAATAAAAAAGCTTCAGAAAACATACTATAAAGAAGGTCACAATGTTATTAGTTGTATGTCATAGTGAGATGGACTTAAATTGATCCTCTTGCTTCTTCCTAATTGTAACATATTTGCTATCTATCATATTGGCATAACATTGAAAAGAAAAATTCGGTGCAATGGGTAAACCATCTATTGATTTCACTCTTGATATTGCTGTGAAGGTAAGGCCTTGCTTCTCTTTATTCCCGATATCAACTGATGCTCATTCTAAAGTCAATCCCTCTGACTTGTGGATTGTAAGAGCCCATGCCATATTCAAAGGAATTTGTTTTTGATTTCCTCTTATCACTGGTGTGATAGGGACAATGTTTGGATTTCTTGCATCAAATGGAACACCAACATAGTTATCAAAAACAATAGTTGTGAACATTGGAAGTTAAGGTGGCGTAATGGTAGGTGAATAAAATATATCCTTAACATAACTAAGTGCACCATTCATCAAGCCAACTTCAACCCATAAATTACATGTCAACATAACACACTCACTACAACACAACAAAACTTCTGATCCAGGTGGATATTGGTGGCCACCCACTAATTCCACGTGGATCCCCTCTAGTGCTTCTTTCAGTTCTTTCAGTTTCCTTAATTATAGCACAATTTACTATTTTTAGCAGTTTTTCTGGTCCTAAACTTCCGGAGCCATTTTGAGGGCATAAACGACGTTTTTTGTGAAATCTACCGCCAGTGATGTTTCTATCTAGAAATCGTCTTTTCCATCGTAGTCCTCAGAGAGATCTTTCCAACGGCCTATCATGCACGTCAAATGGAGATAAGACGACCAATTCGCGACCCCGGGAAGTTGATGTACCAACTTACCCAAAAACGGGGCCCACAATTTGGCGTTTCATCTTCCAGGGTTAGGTTTTGGAATGTGAAGGCTTTTTCCATTGTTTCTCAACAATAAATAGGCCTTCGAGCCTCATTGTAACACAGTTCAGAGGCATGTAGCCACACATCTCTTCTCAGAGATAAGCTACCATCGCCCTAGCTGGTTTATTTCTATTTCCGGTTGTAAGCATATTTCAGTATTTTCCATTAATGAAATGAAGTATTATTTCCGCTGCATCTTTGTGTATATTGTTATCTCTGTGTTTTATTGCGTTCCTGTTTAAATCTGGATCAACTTCATAGTCCAATTGATCATCATCAACACCACTAATTTTTGAACGCCTTGAATGTTCAACAACACATCGTGCAATTGGAGAATTTAATGATTTTAACATATGCCTATTATGGAAGGAGACCAAATTATTTGTTGGAAACATGTGGACTGCTACATTAACTAAATCTCTTTCTCTAGGATGCAACCTCATATTATCTCGTGACATAAGAAATTCCCAATATTCAAGAATAGATTCTACATTTCTTATGTTATTGAGGACCCTACGAAAACAAGATTGTTTCTCATTATTCCATTGTTGGCGAAAGATTGTGTCAAGAGTGACAACAATGTTGAATTTGTTCCACAAGACTTTCCTTGTTGTATTACTTGCATACAAAGTCTTATCTCTTGTAGGAGGTAGTTGGCCAAGGTCACCCACAAGGATGATGGATCTGCCACCAAAGGGACAATTCTTTTTCTCTAGAAATGCTTATCATACTCAAACATCTATTTGCATAAACAACCTTGATCGTAGAAATATCATTTCATGAATCAATATATATCTAACATGTCGCATTTCTTCTTGGAATACTGCATGTGACTGCCCCTGTAGTGGCTGCATATGTTTAATTGGAATTTTTAGAGCTCAGTGTATTATTTTTCCATGTATATTAAAAGAAGCTATTCCTTTTGGGGCAAGAAGAAGCAAAGGGATTCTTGCATTACTTGACGAATTAGAAAGAGCTTCAAAAATACAATGGATAAGGAAAGACTTCCCAATGCTCCCAGTGCCCTGAATAATCATAAGAAAAGCTTCATAAATCTCATATTCAGCAAAGTGCCTTAAGGAAATTTTAAAAGCAAGTCGTTGTTTTTCTAACAAAGAATCTAGAGATGCAAATGTCTTATTTCAAAGATCAAAAATAGGACCCCTTATTTTTGCATTCCTTATAAAATTAATAGCTTCTTCTGCAACATCATCAGAAATAATTGTACTTTCCCAGTCAAAGGATATATCAAAATCCCTTCGACCAAGGGTGTGAAGATTAGAAACATTCACATCATTTGGTGGAACCAAGCGATGAAAAAATTGTCATTCTTGAAAATCATCTTCAAGATTCATTTCCTGGTTGGAAAAATTGTCATCTTATTCATCTTCAATATTTTCTATAATTGATGGATTTCAATCAACATGCCATGCTCGATATTCAAAGTTCTACCAATTTTCAATAATAATTTCAGCTGAAAGGCCAAGTTCTACAGGAATGTCACGAAATGGCTTGTACAAGAGCAATTTTGTCTAACAAAAGGTTTCAAATACCTCTGAAGCCTCACCAGGAATAGAATAAAAATGTGGCCAAAACCGAACAATAGCATGAACATCTCTAGGCTTCCATGGATCTTGTTTACGCTTGCTATCAAATGCACAAGATCTTGTTGTTTCAATCAAAGATAGATGATAATGTTGAACAAAAGTGTTCTCAGATGAACATTGCAAGCCATCCCTTGAGATTTTCCTAAAAACCTTTCTTCCAACATTTAAGGATACAAATTTCCGACTGCAAACAACAAGAGGTAGCTTAAGCAACATATGACATGTTCCCTGTGCTCCATTGTCTGGGTCAAAAATTGTTTCTGCAAGAAACTTTCTATATGAAGATAAAGCATGATCCTCGGAGCCAATAGAATTTGAAAATATAGTTAACATATGATGATAAGTTTCAGACATTTTTTCTGCTTTTAATGCATACTTAGTAATATATTTCAAGACATCATAGCGAGAAAGAACTGGCTTTCAATCAGCATTTGCACACCACATTGTTAGAAGGCCAATGTTATGTACATTAAGCCTGTAATCATTTCTTGTTGGCTCATATTTTTTTCTTCCTTCATCATTTATGAACAAATTTTATTTATCACAAAGATCCCATGGAGCATTGTACCGACATGTTATAATAGTGCCCTTTTTGCGCAAAAAAGAATCTACAGTACACTTTGTGTTCCTTTGGACACAATTTAACAATTCTTCGTAAGCATTATGAGGATTAGAGGATAAAATCTGGCGAGTATTCAATAGGCAAGGGTCATCACTGAGGCTTTGTGGAACCATTATGTTGCGATGATGTATGTCACGCGGATTCCATGAAGTTACATATTTGTCAAAGAATATCTTTGCAAGTTGTACATCAAAACTATTTGACCAATCAAGAATTTCCATGTCAGGAGCACCTTCTAACCATAGGAAACCATGGATATGTGCTGAACCTCTATGTTGCCACTCATATCTAAAAAAATGAAGATATAGTTACTACAAACAATATAAATAGAATCATAATAAAAGTTGAAAAAGTATAAAAAAAATTGAAGATAAACTTGTGCCAGAAGTCTTTAGCTTTAAGATATTTTTGGATAACTTCCTCTCGAAAAATATTGAATCTGTGATGCATAAATGTTGCAACAATATGAGGGTACAGGATAACATTCTCAATTTTCATATGATGCTCATTTGAAGAGTGAGAATGTGAATGTATGGGCATGAGATTATGCAACTCTGGACACTTTGTGTCAGCTGCACTCAAAATAAAAAATAAAGATGGAAATCCTAACTAAGTAATCATGTCCATCAATTCAAATCGACACTTACTCCAGTATGCCCTTTTGCCTCTCAGAGAAGAACCAGACCACATAATATGCTGAACCAGTTTATTATCTGGTAAATCAGATAGTTAGTGACACAACACTTCAATTGTTGTAGGTGATTTATCATTTAAATGTTTCTTTGCAAAAATTGCAGTAGTTTCTTTGTTCTGATGCTGCATTATCTTGTTTAATAGGTAATATCGAAAGCGGGGATGGATTCCAAATATCTTATCATAGTACCTAAGAAGATGCAATGCATACTCATGAAGTTCAACACTACAAATACGTGGTTGCAACCAATTAGCATCAGCAGTGGGGAAAAACCTTGGGAATGTCATATCTAATAACCCCTCTCTATTATATTCATTCACTAGAGAGTTTCCAATAGTGGGTCAATCCATGTCTTGAACATGTGAAGAATCAAAATTATCAAGAAATGCTCTAATTTCTTCCACTTATCTTCGTTTGTTTGGTAGGTGAGCAACAAAAGAAGAAGGATGAGAGGGAAAATGCTCAACAAGAAACCCTTCATTATTAGTTTCATTGATCTTAGATTCTTCAATATCACAATCAACAAATTTAAGCCTGGAGGAGACATTTGTTGATATTTCGAGTAGAGCATTCACTAAATCATAATCAATTACAACATATCGACAATATTGATTATACAGATTTTGAAAAGAAATGTAGCCATCACTCAAGATCTTTTAAAATAACATTCATAATATTTAGAATGAGTAGCATGTCTCCTCACAATTAGAAAGTCAATAGCTTCAACATGTCGGGGAAGGCTTTGTACAAGTGTAGAAATATCTTAAGGAAAGCTAATTGTATGACCATTATACTTTTATTTCCCACCTCGAGCATGTGTCACTTGCAAAATAGGATTCACACATGCTATTATAATTTCTTCAACTTCAGTAAGAACTCTGAAAATACGAGGTTTCTCACTAGGATCCATGTTATTATATCGACAAAAACAATGGGCTCCTCTTTCACTCTTACATCGTCTGCAAATAGGTCCTTTAGAATGTCTCACAACATGGATTGCAAGATATGATTATTGGCAAATGTGGCACATCTAGACAACTGACAAGCTATCTATCTTTACTTGAAACCTTTTGTGCACTGCAATCATGTTTTCATCAAAATGAATATGATCTCTACTAGCTGAACCATGTTGAAAACCATTTGGAAGAGTAAAATTTCTTCTAACATGTACTTCATCTTCAAGAGCATGAGATTCCCTTTGCAAATATGAAGCATGTGGAATGGATCTATGAGAATGTCTTTCCAAATTTATGGTGTGCATTTCACGATCCTAAGAGGATGTAAAGGTCTCTTTGTCATAAAAGAATTTAAAATTTAATTTCCAACTAATTATAAATGAAAAAAATGAAAAAGAATAAAATGCATTCAAAATTTACATTTGTGTGTTCATGTGGATGAGGGTTATGAGATGGTTTCTCTTGGATTATAACATTAGTGGATGGAACATTTGGGATGTAGTTTCTATGCCTCTATTCAAATGAGTTGTTTCTTGTTTCAAAAAAATAAAATATGTTATAAAACTAAATGTCCAACAAAGAAAGATTCAAAAATGGAAAATAAATCAAATACATTGAACATCTACATTAGTTTTACAGTTTTGATATTTTGGATTCCAATTCTCCAACCTAATGAGATGAGATCATGGTTTCTCCATATAAGGTTACAAAATACAATTTCTAGGCAACTGTAAATGAAAAAATGAGAAAAATATCATCTGCACTCAACATTTACATTTTTTTGGCGATGTGGATGAATGCTATGAGATGGTTCCTCTTCACTTCTAACATCAGTAGATGGAACATCTACTAAGTTAATTTGCATGCCTGTATTGAAATGACTTGTGTCCTGTTCAAAGAAAATAAAATACGCTATAAAATTTAATGTCAAAGCAACTATATATTTAAAAAATGAAAAGAAAATAAAAAACATTGAAAATTTACATTAGTCTGGAAATTTGATCGTCGAGGAGAATTCACGGGAAGGTTATGACATGCTTTATCTTCACTTCTTATATTAGTAGACGAAACACTTTGGGAGTTAATTTCTAGACCTCTATTAAAACAGGTTGTATCCTATTCAAAGAGAATAAAATAACATAATTTAGGTAAACAAAACTTTGAAAATATAGTAATGTAATAAAACAACCACTATTGCAGCGAAAATCAAAATATCATTGTGTTACCTACATTGTTCCACGTGAAATGCTATCAGGGATCACTGGTTCTATTGGTGGGACCACATTACTTTGAGAAGTAGGATTTGAAGATCCGATGTTTTCAGCAACTAGCTCTAATTTATCAAACAAATGGCCAAGTAAAATATCATCCAAATCATCACAAAAAATGCCATCAATACCTCCACCATGGATGTTTTGCAATCTTTGGCCATCAAAACATGCAATTGGACACATGGAAGCGTTAAGGTGGACATTTGCATCCATATTATCAATATGGCATTCTTCCCAATTGCAAGATGTTTCCCTAATGTTATGAACATTTTGAGGAGAGTATAGAACAACAAGATTATGCTAATGAGGAGCATATCTTGATAATGAACTATCAACATGAAATGTTCTTTCCATTATATCATCCATAGTACAATACTTATGAGGAATTATAAAATAATTTTCAAGAGTGGCTTCACTCATTTATCAATTATATGTAGCTCTCCTATGCTCATTTATGGCATCCTTATTTTGTTGATACCGTAAACGACGACTTTCATTAGACCTCTCACGTGATTTTTGTTACAATTTACATTTTCTTGTATGCTTGCATGTGCCTTCAGATGACATGTCTATAATGAATAATAAAATATTCATGATGGAATCATAAACACGTCACATAACAAATATCTAATATAAACAAACGAAAAATAATGAAAAAGGCACATGTTTTTTTTTTGGAAATCGTAAAAAACATAAAAAGTGTATATGTTATTTTTTTCCAACCATATAAACTTATCAAAATGTATAAGGCTCTTTCCAAATGGCTAGAAAAAATAAAAGAATAAAAAAAATTCAAAATTGCTAAAAACAGAAATGAGTTCTTCCAAATGGCTTAAACAAAAGAGTCTAAATTTCCATGTATCATATTAGAATCAAAACAAAACCCATACAATTGGGACACAATACTCTAAGAATTATATGAATTGGAAGTATATCTAAAAATTTGGGACTATATACTATCAAAATTTCCTTGTAAATATTAAAATAAACATAAACATATAACATTGTTTGAGAGTGAATGACAAAAACCAATACAAATAATATGTATAACATAACTCATAGAAATTATAATTATATAAAAAAAGAAAAATGTATAAGATCGAGAAACATTTACATGTAAATAAGAAAACTTTAGGGGAAACAATATGAAATATTTTACATCACAAAGATCGATACAAACCTAATTTTAAAGTATTACCATAAAGATCCATAGTATGTATAGAGACAAAACTAGAAATATTTTCCACAACCATAGACAGTAATCAAAATGGAAATATTTTTAAGAAATCCTAAGAATACTAATATTCTGAGAATCCATATCCATATCCAATGGTGGAATCTCATCAATAAAATCCATATGGGGAGAAATTTAAAAAACATTTCCATACACAATCAAATCATTGCAATCTCCCAATGTTGGGTACCAAAACCGAGACATCTGGTCATTAGTGGAATTATCAATATCTATTGGAAAACATATGCGATTCATCATGTAATATAATAGGAAGGGAATTTCACTACAGTTGCAAATAAGAACCAGACCATGGACTATTTGAAACGGAAGATAACCAGGATGTTTTCTATTTATATCTGCAGAAATTTCTTCCAACAACTTCCATTTGAAACCCCAATTATCTTCAAAGTATTCAATTCTTCGTTCAACACATGTTTGATCAAATTGGAAATGATCTAATTCTTCAGTTGACCATATAGAAGTGGAGCCATCATTGACAAGGAATATCAACTGATTCTTGTATATTGCTAATGAAATACACCATATGTCACTAATTTGAACAAATGAAAAACCCCACTCATTTTTATTATGTCAAACCGGTAGATTTTATACCCGTGCCGAGGATAATCTTCATACTCCTTGTCCAGATACATCCAAAACAATTTACTTTTATAAAGCACTACATTCTTAGGGGGTAAAGTTCCACCAAATGGAACAACATCCCTTCGCCACACCCTATCAAGACTACTACAAACATAAATTTAGACTGAATTCTGTCATACATATGTTTTAGAACAACTAAATCATATTTTCTACTGCTTACATTTTCCAATAATGAAAATAATCCCTAGTCTCCAATTCATATTGGCCCTATGTTTTTAAATGCCTTTGTAAATGGATTCGTTACAAAATAGTTGCGTGTTTGGGAGGATTCTATTGGTAAGGATAAAGCCACCATTGGTCCAATGATACACTCTACTATGTATCTCGAATCTATGAATCGCAAATGAAATTGAGATATGTGGCCATTTCGATTAAGGTATTGAGCACCAAAACAATTGTCTTCACTGTTGAGGAAAGGAACGAGAAATCCAAATTTGTTCATAGAGACATTCATGCAATGTAAAAGGAAAGAAGGGCTTTTAAAATAAATTCTTCCGTGTTTTACAAACAGTGCTAAACTTTATCACAACCGATAAAGGGAGCCACGGGAAGACAAGTTGAAGAACTTCGAATGGAAAACAACTCCAAATAGCTGGATCCATGATGAAACAATGAAATCACCTAAGATTAAAAAAACCACATTTGGTATCAACAAAACAATTTAATGTTGAATAAAATTAAAAGTAACATACAAACATAATTTACCATAAACAATTTTCCATTTTTTTAAGGATAAAAAATGTTAATGGTTGTGTAAGAGTGAAATTTTAACTAATAAAAAATAGTTGGGGAACAATTTGTTTTTTTTCTAGATTTAAGGTCACATGACTACCTGTTTTGTATAGTAGTGAATTTCTTTTAGTTATATGTTTTAATTATGTATGTAATGTGAATCATAATTAACTATTTGTCAATTTTGATTAGTTGTAATAACCACCTAAATAAGGAGTAGTCTTTAAGGTGTAATAGCCACCTAAATAATTTCTTGTTGGAATTTGAAAAAAAAAATTGACTCAATCATAATGAATCCAAAAATATCAGATTAAAATTATATTACTAAGTTTATAATACAACACATTCGTATATATTAATTTTTTTCATATTTAGAATTAATCTAAAATCATTTTACTTATTTATTAATAAAACAATAGATTGTTAATATCATAAGATAATCCTTGTAATGGACTGCATTAATATCACAACTTAATCATTCTAATGGAATACATTAATATCTACATGATTATCCGTGGATGCGGGTGGTAGATGAGCATTCAAGGCGGATACTACGTCGGCCTGGCAAGTGGCCCAGCCACATGGTAGTTTGTTCCTTCCCCTGTGGGAATTTAAGGCAAAACTCTACACCTCGGCCGGCACCATTAATCCACTGTGTGGATTGAGACTTCCCCTGTAAGAACAAAAACACGGAGCTAAGCCCTCTACACTCCTCCATTCTTCCTCTGAATTTCTCCTGCCATCCAATCGTGGTAGAGCCAAGCTCTCGAACCGCAACAGGAAGGAAGCACAGACTGCTCTGCTGCGTCAAACTAGGCAATGGTATCACTTCTCCTAGTCTATTAAATGCACCATGGAATTAGGCCTCGACCCCTACCTCTGTCCCAGACTTGACTTCCCTTGTTCTTTACAATATCACCTCTGCTGCTCTCGCCCCACTTCCTACCACTTTGGCTCACTTCTTGGTGTTGCATCCCACTCAGAGAAATATGTGTCATCATCATCGTATGAGATGCAAGCATGGTGGTTGCCACGGTAGCACCATCCACCCCTCTTTGCTGCCTCCCACCGCTTCGTCTTCCCCGTCAACCTCCCCGCCCCCCAGCCCTTCCTCTTCCTGCTTCCACGGCAGATATCTAGATATGCGTAGTGGAAGAGGATGAGCTCACCCCTGTGAGGTTCATTGGATTGATAGAGCCACCTAGTCAACCAATCTTACTCCTACTACCCAGTACACTCAATTCTGTTTTCCTTGCTCCATGGACCATCTAGTTGTCATTGCCACTGTCTCAGTGGATTTTAGTGAGGAAGATGGCTCGTGCATTGTTCCAGCCTATAGCCCTACGAAGAACCAGGTTCCTCCATAGCACGATAATGTGTAGAGGGAGCCGAGCTCAAGCCATACGTAGAAAGCCAAGGATTATCCATCCATAAGCAGATCAAAGACATTGGGAGGCAATGCTACCAGCAAAGCCAAAGGCATTCAGGTTGATGACAGAGAGCCACACGACACCACGGGTGGAAAGCAGGCGGAGGACACAGATTCAGAAAAGTATGGGTGTCTAATCATGGAAGAGAAGCCACCGTCCTAAGACACCTAACATTTGCATGCCAGAGGTCACGTGTCAAGCTCAGTCTTCTGAGTTTTATTTATTTTTATCTTTTACAGTGGTTAATGTTGGCAATCAATTTTGAATTTTACCATGGAAGTAAATTTTGATTTCTAGAATTGTCGCCCCTGCATGAGCAAGGCACCTATCTTTATCTGATTTTCGGACTAGTTTCCTCACCTCAGGTAGTCTCGATTTTAAGTCTTGTTGTTTAAATTGGTCAGATGGCTGACCTAGACCCATAGAGGCTAAGGCCTCACTGTACATTATGTTTCCATTAATAGATTCAATTTTACATAGAAAATAAAATTCTACATGATTATGATTATGTGGTATATGGAGGTTAAATTAATAAATATTAGGAAATTTAAATAATAAAAAATGTAATATGTTTTAAGTTTGTGATATTTTTCAACATAATTTTATATATTTATAACTTTTTTTAATTATTTGGATTTCTTAATATTTATTAAGATAGTATTTCTTATTTAATAATGTAATTTTTAATCATACACTAATCATAATAATTGTAATTGAAATATTCTTAACCATTAAGAAAATGTGTTTCTAAAACAATTAATTATATATGTCTCCATTTAAAAAAAAAAATAATGATATATGACTTCATCTTAATCTTAAAACTGAATTATTATTTTTATTTTATGTGTTTATAAATATTTTTAATGGTTTGTCTAACACCTAGATGTTTAGGAATTTTTGGTTGGAACTAGCTACATTTTTAGTTGACTCAATCTTTACTTTTATTGTTTACTCAAATATACTTGTAATTCCAAACAATCCTTGCCAAATTTACTTGTAATTGCAAACAATCTTTGCCAAATTATAAACAATAGACAATCTAACAACACATGAACTTAAACATATATTTAGTAAGGTGTTTAAAGTTTCTTTTAAAAAAATTGAAAAATATTTGTTTTATTGAATTAATTTATTCTTATACATATTTTTATCATACAATGTTTTTTCTGTACTTATAATTTATGACAAAAAAAAAAGGTTACAATAAGATATTAATAAACTTTTATAATAGAATTTTATAAAATCCATATCTTGTTTTGCTAACATATTGTAATATTATGTAAATAATTAGATTTTTTTTTCATTATTCTCTTATATAATTATATAATTCTATTTCTTTCAAAAAAGTTAAAAAAAATGTTTGAACAATTCTCAATAATATATTAAATACATTAATTATTTAAATTAATGAATCCAACCTAAACACAATGTCTCAGCTTTGCTGCATCTTGTCACATGCAATCTAACCAGTTTACAAGGAACGAGACATTTTGAATAATGGTGAAGGGCAGCATGAATTGGAAACTTCTGGTTATTTAGTTAAACAAATTGATGAATATTGGGTTAGGTCACATCTTTCTCATAGTAATGATGTCCTTTGTTGATGTATTTGAATTTGCAAAGGATACACCAAATTTTACACACGTTTATTTACGACTCAAATTGAAAATTGTTAAAAAAAAAAATTGTAACCCTATGATATAGGTTAGTGAAGATCTATAAACCTAAACCTGGATAATGGAATTATAATGGTTAATAATTTCGTGCCAATTTTTGTAACCAAAATCGAACACATGTTTATTTACGACTCAAATTGAAAATTGTTTAAAAAAAAAAATTGTAACCCTATGATATAGGTTAGTGAAGATTTATAAACCTAAACCTGGAAAATGGAATTATAATGGTTAGTAATTTCGTGCCAATTTTTGTAACCAAAATCGAAAAGCAGTAGAAGTATAACAATGTGATAACATCCCAATAGTTCCAAGTGTTGGAGTTAATGCTTACATTCCATATTTAAGAAGTTGGTTTGCGATGGTTGAGAAATTCTCTCAACCTCTCTATCTAATTTGGGAATAAGTTGGATCTCAAAAACTCTATTTAATAGAGTAATTTGAATGTAAATCTGTGTGAGTGTCTTTACACATACACCATTTGTGCATAATATATGATTGAGTTTCTGTAATTGTGTTGTTTTAGCTATTTTTATCATGGTATTAGAGCTAGATCTGAACCTCTGTTGTGAGGAGGTGCATCTGGATGTTAACCTGGCTACTGCAACCTGAGTATTTTAGACAGAGAAACCTGCGTATGCTGCTGTAAACCATCCCCATCTCCATTGCGGACGTGAGCTTCCACAGAGGAGCAGCGATCTCTCGAGTGAAGAAATTCGTGTTCTTCAGTTGATGAATATGAGGATGCTGGGATCCTCAACGTTGGGCCGTCTCCCAGACGAATGATCTTGTGCTGTTTTGGGGCACCCGATCAGACACAGACCAAGAAAATAATTGACAGTCGATTCCAAACGATTGTTATAATTGAATCCGATTGAAAGAGGAATCGACAAATACGACATAGCAGCAGCAGGAGGCATCTACTATTATCATCAGCCGAATCTTCGAGTAGCAGAAGATCATTTGGCAGGGATCATATCAAGCATCACGATAGAGAAGAATGGGTTACATCTCGGGCAATTTTGATAACCTTGCGCCTCAAAATGTTCAGCTAAAGCCAAGACATCGTTATCGTTTGAGCAAATCTATATTGCGTAGGCGGGCCATCTCATGTTTTAGATTCACCAACAGAGCTATACCATGTCTAGGGAAATAGTCCATAAAGAAACACCATCCAGCCCATCATATTTTGTTCCTCAAACAGGATTTTTCTCACCATTTTAGAAAAGGTATTTTATTTTGTCTTCTCTTTTATCATGGAGTTTATGGTGTTAGACAAATTCAGTGGTTTGAATTTTCCCTCGTGGAAAGTAAAAATATAACCACAGATGAATACCAATTGAATTCTGATGATGAATTCAATGAAGAGAGTGATCCTATTAAACTCTTTTAAAAATAACCAGCAGTTCAACTATGTGTCTGATGCCAGTACTTAAAGATCAAGTAGTAGTAAGGCTCAATATGGATGGTTGTCCAGATAGTATGGTAGTTACGGATCTAGGGAAGGATCCCTCATTAGTGGTAGACATGGAAGTGGTTTCCTAATGAGGTTATGCGATAGATTGGGTTGTTGTCCAGTAATTGACTTCAGGAGGTCCTTGATTCAGGAACTTGGGAATTCAACTTGCCAACTACACCTTTCCGAGGTTTATGAGGCAACTTGATGGAGCATCTACTGATAAGCTTGATTATTTTTGTTATTTTCATGTAATGTAATGATTAAGGGGGGATGTTGGAGTTAATGCTTACATTCCATATTTAAGAAGTTGGTTTGTGATGGTTGAGAAATTCTCTCAACCTCTCTATCTAATTTGGGAATAAGTTGGATCTCACAAACTCTATTTAATAGAGTAATCTGAATGTAAATTTGTGTTTGAGTGTCTTTACACATACACCATTTGTGCATAATATATGATTGAGTTTCTGTAATTGTGTTGTTTTAGCTATTTTTAACACCAAGTATGTGGAAGCCTTTCCCCATAAGAAAACTATGGAAATGTTGCAAAAAAACTGTGTTTTTATTAATGTGAATTCAATTTAATCATCTCAGTCCCCAATGGCTGAGCAGTTATATCTCAATATCGGAGATATATGCATCATAATGCCAATTGAAATTCTAATTGGCATTCTGTTACTAAAACTCCTTTAATTAGTTTAAAAGGATGCGATAATTCATCTGAACATTGGAATTATACTACCAATTAAGTTTATGTTCCTAAATCTTCAATACGATGATAGTTGATATACAGATCTTGTTATTGATTCTTCCAGTATTGTTACATCTAGAAACAATGATCAAAGAACTGAATGATACATAAATTAGAATAATAGTACCAAGCAATGAAGAACATTATTACGAAGAGTAATTAATTTCATTAAAATTAGTATAAATAAATGAGACCTAGTATTACATAGATGATTTTTTGTAATTCCTTAGATGTGATGAATTTTTAATCAGCATAGATTTATCTTAAATGCAGTTTTACCATGCCGAGAAAGATTCAATTTCTTGAGTTATAATTTTTTGTATGATCTACCTTATTTAAATGTTCTGTATAGTTATTTAATTTTTTTTATTTTGACGGAGATGAACAAAATTACTTATTATGATGTACAGGTTACACATATGAATCTAGATTCCTTTCAAATGCTTATTGCTAAATAAAAACAATCTTGTTACACCCTAGAAAGCCAATACTCAATTATGAGAAAGCCTTAGAGTTAAAAACCTTAGATTCTAATCAATTAAGAGCTAAATACTGTGTAGTGAAGGAAAATAAATGGGGAAAATGTTGTCTCAGCTTCGTAAAAGAATGGTAGCCATGTCAAAAACCTTTCGTTTGTAGTGGTCATACAAACATCGATGGATAACCTTGGTTGGGAAGAAGTCTTGGTCTCAATACCCAAATCATATGAACAATAGACCAGTAAGAGAGTCAGAAGTTACTTGGTTGTTGGGAGCCCCTTTTCGAAGCAATTAGGGTTCGACTCTTTCCTATGGTTTCGCAGAAAGAGAGAGAAAAAGTGAAAAATGCAAATGCAGTAAGGATCTGCGGTGGACAGAGGGAACAGTTACACCAAAGCCTAATGCCATTTACCTCAATCATAGGATCATGCCCTCATATATTGATGGGTTAAACTCAATATAGGTGTCACAAAATCTTGGTGATGGCTCAGAATATAGCCGAAGACATCGAGAAACATTCATAATTGTTAATGTTACGATCAAAAAAGTGCATGGTAACATAGATGAATTCCACACCTAACGTTTGGTCAATGTTATGATCGAACACGGTAATGGTAAACTAATCCAAATTAAAACCTAAATAGAATCAATGCATAAATATACAAATGCCTTCAACTGTAAAGCGTCCATCAAACTAACTTGATAAATTAGAGGTGAGAGATGTTTTGTTGGTGATAATCAAGAGTTTGTCATTAACTATAACCAACGTTAAATATACCTTAAGGACAAGTTGATTTGAAAATTAAGATAGGGCAGATAAAAAGAAACATAGACAGGAGAACCAAAATGGCGTGGGTCGATATAGGGAACTAGAGTGGAATGTGGTTGATTGAGGATTTTGTATCCAGTCAAATTCCCATTTATGTTATGGTATGTTTACACCATCAACCATTATATATATTATCTATTTTTGGTATGGGCTGTTCAACAAGATTTCAGCAAAAATGAAAAAAGTCATTCTACATTAGAGCATTAGAGTAACGACAAATTTAGTTAACAATGGCCATTGAAAACAAATATAGGCAACACATTGTGCACCTTTCTTAGGTGATAGAAGCCCAGAGAAGCCCCTTCAAATCGTTTAAGTAATCCTTGCACCAATCCTTCTAGTAATCCTTCAACAATTCCAACAACCCAATCACTAAGTAAGGGTTCCTCCAATGCATCTTGAACCAAACCTAAAAAAACACTACATAGAGAAAAGGAAGGCTATGAAATATTTTTCACCTTTCTTAGTAGATAGAAGCAGAGAGAAGCCCTTCAAATCTTTAGAGTAATCCTTCTAGCCATCATTCCAGTAATCCTTCAAAAGTTCCACAACCCAAGCAATCCTTCAACCATTCAAACAACCCAAGCGCTAAGAAAGAAATGCATGCATCCACGGAGCCTTTGATTATAATAGATGGAATGGTAATGAATAATAAGTACAATAAATATTTAATGAGAATTTGAAACACTCAATATTGAGTGGTGGTGTTATTCTATTATTCCTAAAGGTTCCAATCAAACATCGCGTGGGAGAGTTATTCTATTATTCCTTGACGTTACAATCATAGATGGAGTGGCGCAATTATTATTAAGAGCATGAATGGTGACAACTCTTATTTCAAATTGAACATGTCACCAATGGCTTTTAAAAAAATTCACTATTTAATAATTTATAATTTATGATTTATAATTAATCTGGTTAATACTAGAGTCCTTTAATATGGATATGTTCATATAATAAGAATCTGTTCCTTGAACATGGATTTGACCATCCATTAATGCTCCAGTCTACCAAAAATCCAATAAGACTGAAATTATTAATCTAGATTTCCCTAAAATCCAACGCCTCAAGTTATTGCCAACAAACATAAACAACCCAAATAAACAACCCAAATAACTTTACTAGCAGCAGCCATACACAAAAATAGCCATAAATGTGTTTCATATCCATTTTTTAAATTTAAATTTAAAATTAAAATTAAATACAAAAGCCTTGATAAACCACCTTCTTAGAAGAGACTAATAATTTCATCCACTGTAGTTCCTTAAATTGACCCACGCCATTTTGTTTCTCCTATCTATGTTTCTTTTTATCTACCCTATCTTAATTTTCAAATCAACTTAGAATTAAGGTATATTTAACATTGGTTATATTTAATGACAAACTATTGATTACCACCAACGAAACATCTCACCTTTAATTTATCAAGTTAGTTCGATGGACGCTTTGCAGTTGAAGGAATTTGTATATTTATGCATTAATTCTATTTAGATTTGAATTTGGCTTACTTTTCTAGGACAAGTCTACCAAATCTCTCTCTCTATATATATTCATTCTCAAGTTTAAGATATAAAATCTTCACCATTAAGAAACGTAATAGAGAATCTTCTATGAAGTTTATCAATGGCAGGTTGTAGACTAATTACATTAAAAGGGAAAAACCAAGGAAAATCAATTAATTAGCAAACTAATTAATAATTATAGAATTAAATAGAGAAGAAAAAGAAGATATATAAAAATGGGTTTAGTTAATATTGATTAAACATTGTGAGAGGAGGTCGAACCAAGAGTTGCATCCATCAGGAAGAAACACAACTATAAATAGCCACAATGTTTAATCTCATCCCATGCTTCTGTATATGGAATTCACAACATTTCAAACTACAAAGGTCCGTTACATTTAAAGAAATTATAATTTTTAGAATTATTAAGTGGATAAATTTTAGCTTTTAATTTTAATTTTAATTTTAAAAAATGGATATGAAACTACTTTATGACTGTTAAACACACATGGGGAGCGAGAGAGATGTAAAAGATAAATCATGCAATTCATTTTTTATTCACAAATGATGTATATTTATGGTACATTATGTGACCGTTGGGATTCACATCCCAAGGTTTCTTGGACTCCTTTTGTCCATTCGACTTCCACACTAACCCATTTAGGATTAGGTGTCCAACATTCCACCCCTTAATCCGAAGGGTTATGTATGAGTCCAAGAAGGGAGCTGTAATACAAAATGTGCAAAAAAATGCATGGCAGCACTAGGCTGAATGTGCTCTATGAAATGTTGGTATAATAGGGCGATGGTTTAAGGATGGCCACCAACACTGGAATGCTTACTGCAGTTCCCGGAACTCTTCCAAAACTGGCAAGAAGCTGGAGTCTTCTGCTAGAGTAAGTGATCCTATTTTTTTAAAGAGGGAAACCTTCCACCATAAAAGGGAGGTCTCACCCCGCATAAAAGGTAAAACTTCAACCTCAAAAGGGAAGTCTCAACCTGTGATGGTTTAAGGATGACCAACAACTCTGGAATGCTTAATGCAATTCATGGAACTCTTCCAAAGCTGGCAAGAAGCTAGAGTCTTCGGCTAGAGGAAGTGTTCTCAATTTTGTTCGCGGAACTCTTCCAAAACTCGCAAGAAGCTGAAGTCTTCTAATAGAGGAAGTTTCCCAGATTGCCAACTGAAGGCATGTTCACGGGCATCTTTGTCTCTGGCTACAACTCTGAAACTGGTGTGGCAGGTTGTGTCTCAGGCTCGCCTCATGTGGCTTTGAAGCTTGTAGATGACCATCATTTCCCCCCCTGTCAGATACAAGGTGAGAAGATGGAGAAAACTCAACTCAAAGACTATTCAATATTCTGGAACAAGTTCTAACAGGATGTCTGTTTATGAAGCTTCTGTGTGAAGAATGACTGGTTTTATGACAGTGCTTACATGGATGAAGATCAAACCAGTGATCTTTCAAATGGACAACTCGATCACAGTGTTGGCATTTCACGATATGTTGTTGTTTTTGTTTCCGTGGAGGAGGAGCAGAGTCTGGAACAACTGAAGCTGAACTGTCATGAGGAGCAGGTGAACTGTCATAAATGAATCCAGCACTCTGAAACTGAATGGGCTTGGCATAGTCTGGAATATGAAAGGATAAGTCCTTGTCATATCCAAGACCAGTTATGTGCTTGTTGTGGACAAGCTGTTCCCAAGGTCTAATGATGGGCTTGGGAAGTGCAGACTGAGTTTCTGCATCTGCATGTACAGCTGCTACTTTATTTGAATGAACTGTAACATTATTAACATGCTGCTGATGGGTGGTTGTCTCAATGTTCTGAACAAAAACAAGTTCAGAATGATGTCTATTTTGATGTAGCTCTTCTTGTTGTAGCTGTGATTCAAGTTGTAAAAAATCTATCTTTTCATGTGCATTTTGTAGACATGTCTGAATTTATGAAAGAGATCCTTTGCTAATTTGTAATGTGTCATCAACAATAGATTGTACAAGAGTTTTCATGAACTCTAATACTTCATTGATTCTGGCCATTTTTTTCAATGTCACTTAAAAAACACAACTGAGGCAACAACAACTGCAAACTTGCTTAGATCCTTCAAGTTCTCTTTCACTTTCAAATCAGAAATGATGGCTATCAAAACTTCAATAATTATGACACTGTCATGGACAGGACTTGAATGCTCATATGCCTTGACTGGGGTACGAATCAGTGTTCTCTGATCTTGCCACTCTCTTTTCAAAGAAAACAATAATCCACTTCAATATTTGAGATACCATGCTTGATGTCTCATTTGTTACAGTAAGCTGAGAAAGCACTGAAATAAAAGCGGAAGTAGTGCTAGTGCTCAATTCAACAATCTTCATGCCATTTCCAAACTCAATACAATCTAGAC
This sequence comes from Pinus taeda, assembly GCA_000404065.3. Taxonomy (NCBI): domain Eukaryota; kingdom Viridiplantae; phylum Streptophyta; class Pinopsida; order Pinales; family Pinaceae; genus Pinus; species Pinus taeda. The sequence goes on from APFE030178705.1 coordinate 40,141, forward strand.
TTAACTTGATGCAGAAGTAAAATCAAACACTACTCAATCCAATGATTCCATTCACAGATATCAGTTTTGAAGATACCAGAAAAATAATATTGTACTCTTACTACACAATCTTGTAAGGGCTTGTCAAGTGGCAACAATGTTGTGAAAAGGGTTGATGGAGCAGGACCTGAGTAAGCTAGATGTTACCAAGTTGCATCCACTTTCTCCAGAGTTCATTTCTCGTCAAGCTACAATAAACATTGGTACAATTGGACACGTGGCACATGGTAAATCAACAATGGTTAAAGCAATATCTGGGGTCAAGAAAATTCATTTCAAGAATGAACTGGAGCGTAACATCACTATTAAAGTGGGATATGAAAATGCAAAAATATGTAAATGTGAAGATGAGCGCTGTCCTCGACCAATGTGTTACAAGGCATATGGAAGTGGTAAGGAAGACAATCCTCTGTGTGATGTTGCTGGTTTTGAGAACACTCGCATGAAGCTTTTAAGACATGTGTCATTTGTTGATTGTCCAGGTCATGATATTCTCATGGCTACCATGCTCAATGGTGCGGCTATCATGGATGGGGTGCTGCTTTTGATTGCTGGCAATGAGAGCTGTCCTCAACCTCAAACTTCAGAGCATCTGGGTGTTGTGGAAATCATGCGTCTTAAACATATAATTATTTTGCAAAACACATTTCCTTTACACTTTTTAATCAAGGTATCATCCTTACCCTGGCAATCTCCAGGTGACACACCTCGAATTTTTATTTGCTCGTTTTGGAGAAGACTGGAAGATAATTGAAACAACACAATTTCATCGTCAAATCACTGATTAAGCATCCTTCGATTAAGCATGACTATTAGACCGTTTCAAGTATGGAAATAAATTTAGTCCATAGAAGCAGCCTGTAAAAAAGTCAATTACATACATCAATAATCAAAACTCTGAAAGGCCCATTGACAAAGCGAACCATTAACTTTTCTGGCAACAGGAAGACGCAAAGGATTTCATAACAAATCTTGAAAGCCTATATATGCGTGCACTATTAAACTCTGATTGAAAATCAAACGGCGTCCAGATTCCTCTTTTAGGTTTAATGATTACATGCATTCTACGCCCTGATTTGTAGATCCCCTCTGGAGTTTTTGGCCATGGTCAACACAAAATGTGTCCATTCCACTACATGGGCGCCATTAACAAAACAGACCCACTTTCAAATATACAACCTCCATATGCACCTCACCAGTCACGGCAAAAACAAGGATCCATTTCAACATTCAGCATCTTATTAACAAAACGGACCCACTTTCAAATATACAACCTCCATACGCATCTCACCAGTCACGGCAGAAACAAGGATCCATTTCAACATCAGTCTCTAACCTCTCAGAAGATACATGCGCAAAACTTGCAGAGAATGTCGTCAATGGGGTCAATGAACTCTCAATTGTCTGTTATTTCCCAAGGTGGAAAGTCCGGTGCACCCTCGAGTGCACTTTCCCATCAGCAACAGTGGATGCCAACTCGTGGAAAACAAATGCACTCACCTGGAATGCCTTTAACAAAATGTTCGGACCATCTTTATTTGGTCGGGGCACAGGTCGTCGAAAATGTGCTAGCCGATATTATGAAAAGGCTCCAAGATCAGAACCAGGGATATTACAGCGACAAAGCAGGGAGCTCAGATATTACCAGCGTATTGAATATTCAATGCAATACAAAATCGATAAGAAATGCCAACTAAAAATCAGGGAATGCAGCGTTCAGTTTAACTGCATCAAACCACAGTCAAACATCGTTTCAAATAATTTCAATGCCAAAAGGCAGTGGACATATGTGTTAATCGACAGAGCCCAGAGGCGCTAGAATGGTTTTGGATTCTGAGCAAATTCAGGGCATCACAGGTGTGGCAGAACGAAAGAGGCGTTATGTCAGAGGAATATCAAATAGAGAGCGTTACAGTTAATGAATACTAGGCCAGCACTATTCAAGGCAGTTCAGACCAGTTTCTCAGGGAATAACAACATCTCATTTTTTTTAACTAAAGGATAAACCGTGAGAAAGAAAATAGGCCACACATCATGGCTCTAATACCATGTTAAACACACATGGGGAGCGAGAGAGATGTAAAAGATAAATCATGCAATACAATTTTATTAACAATTTGATATACATTTATAGTACATTATGTGACCGTTGGGATTATCCCAAGGTCTCTTGGACTCCTTTTGTCCATTCGACTTCCACACTAACCCATTTAGGATTAGGTGTCCAACAATGACTATTTTTATGTTTGGCTGTTTTTGGTAAAATTATTTGGGTTGTTTATGTTTGTTGACAATAACTTCAGCTGCTTGATTTTACGGCAATTTAGGTTAATAATTTTAGTCTTAGTGGCTTTTTGGTAGACCAAAGTATTAATGGATGGTCAAATCCATATTCAAGGAACAGATTCTTATTAGATGAACAAATCCATATTAAAGGATTCCAATATTAACCAGATTAATTATAAATTATATTTTAAAATTATTAAATAGTGATTTTTTTAATGTTGTATATTTAAAAAATGTAACAAATATAAATGATATGTAACTTAAAAAATGAAATTAACATAGGGTAAAATCATAAATATATAAAAGAAACCATTAAATCATGAGATGTTTGTGGATAATCATAATAAAAAGTTAATTGGATCATCTTTTAGGTCAAAAGATTTTATAAATTATTTATATTATTTTTTTTCAAAATGTTAATATGATTTAGAGTATGTCCAAAATTAAGGTCTAATTAGTTTTATTTGTGTTTGGGATAACAAATTTGTTCAATATATTAATCTAATTACAGTTAAGGTTTAATTAGCCTTTAACCTACTGACACCTATTATTTAGACTTGGACAGGGTACCAATGGTTTGAAATGGATCATTATCATTCGGAAATACACCTTTCCACTACTATGCCAAGTCTCTGTGTAAAGTGTGTGTTACATTTTGTAGTATTCTCATTATGGTTAATCCTGATAGGTGTCAATTAACAAATGGCATGCTGAATTTTTAAAGGAGCTTTGTAGATATGCAGGGAAGTTAGTGGTGTGAATTCAATCCATTGATATTGTGGCAATGATCAGTTCAAACAGTTAGATCAATTTTTTTGATTAGTAAAATCATTAAAGTGCCCAACTCCAATAAAAAGGTTTTTTAACAATGGTCTTCAAAATGGAAGATTGATGAGGAGTTGGTAATTTCTGTTGTTTAACTACAGAAGAGGGTTCCTTGTATCTGGATATCATGGGGACTCTTGTTAATGGCTACTAAGATGTGCATTTATTGTCATTTTAATCATTTTCTCAACATGAATCTTGCTCGCCTGGTCCCATCTCCTTTGCCCATGGGACAACACAATTTCTAGTTTGTCTAGTTTTGTGCAGTAAATGTGATTTCCAATTTGTCTATTTTATGGAGATAATTTATACCTCTTGTCATTCTTTGTTCGAGCAGAGTTTGATTCCCGAATAAATGTGTGGCTATTAAGATGTGCATCTCTTGAAATTTTAATCGCTTTCTCAGTAAGATGTGCATGTCTTGCGATTTTAGTTGCTTTCTCAGCATGCATCGAAATTTTAATCGCTTTCTAAGTCAGATGTGCATGTCTTGTGATTTTAGTCGCTTCCTCAGCATTCCTCTTCTTCACTTAGACCCGTTTTTCGAATGAGAAAGAACATTATGTTTTGGTTTATTTATGTTTCATGTATTTCTTAATTACAAAGAAACAATGGTATCGTGTGTTTGGGTGTAGGTGAAATGGCGTCTATTTTAGGAATTACTTCCGTTAAATATGTACGTTACATGCATTTTTAAATCATAACGAAAATTCTATTTTCTAATATTTTAGGGTTCATGTACTTTTATGTATTTTTGTATTATAACGAAAATATGTTTAGTGGTGTTTTTGGATATAAGTATTACAGATTTATTTAGTTTTTAGAATATTTATATAATAATTAAAAATATTAAAAATGGAAATTATATTCTATTTTTCTGGGTTGTTCAATGAAATAATTTAACTAACATATTTTCTTAATAAAAAATAATATTTATAAATTTTAGTTTTTTGAATTAAATATATTTTCTTTAATAAAAAATAATATTTATAAATGTTAGTTTTTTAAAATGTGTTTTAAATATATAATAAATTAATTCTTTAGATTTTTTTGGAGTAAAATAAACTTTATAATTAAAATTTACAATTCTAAAAGAAATCATACTAAAATGTATACAAAATTAATTAGAAAAAAAAAGTTCTAGTCTAAAGAGGTTATGATTTCTGTAAGGAAGTAGGATTCAAGAGGATTCAAGAAAGAGCTAACAATTCCCTATAATTTTCAACAAAGTGCAGTGGCAGTGAAGAATAGGAATATGGTTGGAGTAGCCAAGGGCATGATCCATGATCAAGATCTACCTATGTTCTTGTAAGAGGAGGATTGCAACATGACAATGTAGATATAAAACATGAGTCCTCAAAAGGCAACGGAGGATAAGATTGTTGAGGAGGTTTTTCACGAGTGAAATCAGCGGTGAACAACCTTCTTATATTTTGAAATCTAATGTATGTCCATGTTCTTTCTAAGATGAGGACTAAACTAGAGCCCTCATTTGACAGAGGGATCTTTTTGGATATAATGAGATCTCAAAGGACTACAAGGTCTACATTCCAAGGTAGAGGAAGATAATAGCTAATTGATATGTCATATTTGAAGAGGGTAGCACTTTTATAAGTCTATATAAGACATTTCTAGTAGCAGAAAAGATATGGGAGTGAAAGACTTTGAAGGTTGGGGAGGGACCAACAACACCAACATGGACGCAATCTTTTGATCAAGAGGATGAACAAGATATTCCTTCAAGCTTTGTTATGAGTATTTTGGTATGGGATATGTAGACACTGAGAGATGCTGAGCAGGACCATGTAGATGCCCCCAACAACACTTTCAGAGAGAGTAGATGACCAACCGTATTTTCCAATTATATGGCCTCTGTGAGCAACATCAGTGAGTTTGAGCCTTTTCCCTTTTAAGGTGTATATTGTCATCCACAATAATGTTATATATGGTCAATGTATTATAAATACTCCCTACACCCACATCTAAAAGTGTACAAGTATGAAGAGTGCAATGTTCAAAATTCATACAACTCCCCATACCTATTAATGCCATCTCAGGAGTACTACAAGTAATAGCTTTATATCCATGTTTACTAAGTTCACCATTTATATACTCAATAAAGTAATCTTGAACCAAATCATTCAATATACAACTCATGGACCAGACATCCAACGAAGAATCCTACCGCATGATGATAAGTGTTTTGAAAATATTGTCTAACGGCCTTTTCTAAGGTGTCATGTTTTTCTTCCTTCTCTAATTAGGAATTTTAAATATGAAGAGAATTACTCACAAAATTGCATCAACAACAAAAAAAAATTATAAAGTGATGAATATTCTTATCTAAATAATGAACTATTCCTTCATTAACCCATTAAGAATCTTTTGAAATCACAAATAATAATTCCTAGAGTTCACTACCACAATGTCTCTTATTACACCAAAAGTCCATCTTACTCTCATGATCCTAGTATATTTAATTAATCAAAAACTCATTATGCTTTTTTAAAATATAGTAACTAAAAATTATGATTTTGCCCCTTGTAACATTTTAAGTATATTTAATAATTTTCAAATCATTAACTTTCTATTGAAAAATTTAAATTTTCTTCAAATTGCTTAATTTTGGTACAAAAGTTTTACTATTTTAATTTTCAAATCTTTAATATTTATAATTTTCTTTATAAACGTTATAAAATATCTTTAATTTAAAGTACATAATTAATGTATTTATTCCCTCTAATATACTTACCCCTTTTCTAATTTTGTATAGGTATTTACGTGTCATTGTTAAATAACACCTTTTCTATAACCTTCGTAAATGTATATTATATTATTATATTATTATTTTAATTTTGAAAATATTTTATCTCAATTAGAAATAAATATTTTAAAATCCCTGATCCTTTAAAATTATGTTCTCAACCAAGTTGGACAACTTTTTAGAACATAAAGAATATGATTCACACCAAAAAAAATTAAAGGACAATTTTGTATTTGAAACAACAAAAATAATAGCTTTATGGAAACAATCAATTTGAAAAACCAATTGCACACTAAAAATTATGTTACATTAGATTAATCACAATATAAATACGTCAATCATTGGTTTAAGCTAGAAATTTGATCTTAACCACACAATCACTTAGTTGAGCAAATATCTCAACCAAAAACTAAATTAGGAATCATCTAAACAAATCCTGAAGAACAGGAACAAGCTCCAAACCATTGCAACTAAGATAAGTAGGAATTATATCTTTTAAGTCGCCCCTTAATGAGGACTTATCTCAATCTGAATCAAGAATGTTTAGTTGTGGTCATGGTTACAAACATAAAAAAGAATATGTCGACGTCCATAAAAAGGAACACCATCCACTGAAATGCATTGGTGGCCAAACGCTACAACTACAAATTTACTATGATTTCCTTCGCATACATGGTTCTTTCAACCATTATAACTTAATACCTCTCCATCATTATCAATTTTGAAATTTTCTAGGCTACTAACTCCATCAAATTGTCTCATAACCCTTGTAAGGGTGTAGTTGGCAAGTTGGATTCTCGAGTTTCACTTTCAAACTCCTGAATCATGTATCTCCCAAATTCAATTACTGAACAACATTTCAGGTTGTCGCATAACCTCACGAGAAGGTCACTCCCACATCTTCAACAAATTAGGGATCCTTCCCTAGGTCCACAACTACGAAACTAACTTGAAAAGCATCCATACTGAACTTTTACCTGCACTCGATTCTCTATAGAGAGCTTGCCATGCTTCACGAGCACTTGTCCCATGACTATTTTTCACAATGAGGACAAACATTCAAATTGTCACTTTGTTCTACATTCAACAAGTGTCACCTCCATCTCTATATTACTGCATTAATTAGTGTATTATGCACCTCTTTACAAACAAACTTACGAAGTGCAACAACAAACTATTTAACAAATCAACCGAGAAATATCACAAGACCAATAATAATGAAACTATTCACTCTCATATAAGGAGAAAGAAGTCTCCTCATAGTTAATGGTAGATCGGTGATGCCATGATTGAAAACATATTAATGGAATCCTTGCATCGAATGATGCATGGATATCTACATTGAAACATATGTTCCTAGTCCAGTATATACTCGCATCTGGGACAAATTAGTATAGAATCCAACATCTACTCGGCATTGAAAATAATTTAGGAAATGAAAACATGAATCACATGTGTTTTCCATGAAGCATCACAATTTAACTTTCATTAAAATTGTTTTGATTTTATTTCATTGCATAGATTATGTAAATGACCATCCCTCAATAAAGTAAATTTCATGTGCACACAAGGGAAGCATGGTTCAAATGACCAAAACACAGGTTATGCACTTAACTGAATCTTCTCTCTAATTTTTTTCTATGGATTAGTATAAGCAAGGCCACATGTAATTGATGATGTCAAACTCTAACTACAATAGAAGTGTTATAAAGACCAACGGAGGCTTCCTGCAATTCATGGTTTCCATGAGAGTCAAATCAAAGCCCTCGGAGCGCAACCTTAGTTTAAGAAAATTTCTACTGTGTTATAAAAGGTTTCCAGGCCAGTTAGATTGATAATTGCATCAACACTATCCTACGCCCTTTGCAGTGATAGTGAGGTATTCATGGTTTTTGCGCCTCATTCAGTTAACATAAATCTTCTTTGCCGCTCCTTCCAATCACGCCCAATGGGACACAGAAAAAAATTATCAACACTACAACAATCAGAAAGAAAACACTCTCACACCTTAACTATCTATGTACATAAAATATAAGCTCAAATTTCTTCCATATTCTTGGACACTCCCTTGAGGGACTGAGGCCCATAGAGGCTCTAATACCAATTTGAAAAACCATTTTCCTACTAATACTTATTTTACGTTAGATTAATCACACTATAAATACATCAATCATTGGTTGAAGATAGAAATTATATCTTAACCACACAATCACTTAGTTGAGAAAATATCTCAACCAAACACTAAAGTAGGAATCATCTAAACAACTACTAACGAATATGAACAAGCTCCAAACCATCACAACTAAGATAAGTAGACATGATATTTTCCAAGTATATCATGTCTCATATAAAGGATATTTCTTAAATATACCTTAATAATTTCCTTTATTAGAAGACAATCATTATAATTATTTATATCTCCACAACATTTCCAATGCAATTGCTTCTCATTTATTTGTTTATCTTCTATTTAAGGGTGATAAATATAACACAACAAGGATTAACACTGCTACTCCTTTCATATTTACACTCCAAAAAAACAAAAGGCTCCCAACAAAGAGTTTAATTAATCAACATGCCAAACCAATTCCTCTTCATGTCCCTAATGCTACTGTCAAAATGGAAAACCATTTCATCTTCATGTCCCTAAGGTCGTAGTCAAAATTGAAATGTAGGACACCCTCTTGAAAATATGCCATCTCCTCCTCCTCGCGGTTATAAGTTTCACCTAGGGTGAACAAGCACATGGAATTATTGACTTGTGGGAGCTCCCCCATTTCTATATTATAACACCCTCTCATGTCTACCTCTAAATGTTTTTCCAACCCAAAAATCACTCCTATTTTTCCCAGTGCACCACAACCCCTCAAAATCAAATGCTCTACAGTTGATGGTAATGAACCAACCTTTACAAAATCATTACAACACATGATGTAACAACCCTAGTGAAAATTCCATGTAATAAAAGATAAAATAATAAATACAGATGAATGAGACACTTATTCCAAGATGAATGTTGGGCAAGACATCGTAGTGGGTGTTCATTTGGTTGATAATGGCTAAGGAAAATGGCAAAGGAAATGGCTAAGGCATTAAAAGGCAAAATGGAAATTTTGGCACAATTATTTATGCAAATAATGGAAATTAGGAGAAAAAGGAGGTGAAAGGTCACAAGTTTCATGTGAGAAGGAAAATGAAGAAAATAGATGTCTCATTCATAAAAAGGCTTCGGAGGATTAGTTCGTAACCTTTATTCAGTTTGGCTTTCGACCTATTTCATTATTATATCTCTCTCATACTCTTGGACACTTAAAGTTTTCTTGGAGCATTTTGGTATTGGAGGAAGAAAGGCAAAGAAGGCAAGAGGAATCAAAGATCAAGCAGGGAAAGGTAGGATCAAACACATACAATGGGCTTCATCGTAGCTATTGACTTGCATGTGTATTTTATTTACTAAATTTTTCATGCATGGGATTGCATGTGTTCCTTTCCTACCATGGCATGGGTTTTTCTAGGTGTGACAATATTTTCAGCCTAGCCTTTCCATTTCCTGATAGCTTTGATGATACGGGTTCTCACATATGGTTTATGCGGGATGGCTAGATTGGATTCAAAGTTGAGTGGGATGGATCTATGAAATGAAAAACACATGGTGGCAGTGGTCCATGAAACAGACTGAGGATGCGGAAAGACGCTGGCCTAGTAACACTTGAACCAGACTGTGGGTTGTAGTAAAGCCAAATTGTGTGTGTTGGTGGGCCTAGGAATCCTTGTCGGTGAATCAAGAGATATACAGTAAAGCCAAGAGGTGGATTTTATCTCTATTGGGCCTGGTGATTATGGGATGGAATGCACCGTAAACCCTGGAGAGTATGTCTTGGTGAAAGGGCTAGTGATCCCTAGATGAGACTACAGATGTGTTAGGGTCCTATAATTTATAGGATCTCAAGATGATCGAGTATTTTATCTCAAAAATCTCATATTGTAAATAATTGTCAATATGCCAATGGTTTCCAAACGAAAAATAGAATAAAAATGAAAATAGGGTATTAAAAAAAAGGGAAAACAAAAAACATTCACAAATAGAATAAAAGATAGAACCCCATCGAAGAAAGAAAAACAAAATGAAAATAATATTAAAAGTGTTGCAAATTTAAATGCCACTACTAATAAATAGTTTTGTTCATGGTTGGTAAATAAGGGTTATGTGTAGCTCGTTTAAAATGCCACAATGACTATTTATTTATTTAATCATACAATGTAATCATGGTTGAACATGTTTGAATTTATGTAAAATAAATTAGAGAATAGAGACTTGCTAAACAATTTAATCTTGGTAAATCAATAGTTAGGTAGAAAATGACATTGGTTCAATTATTTAATCTGAACCAATAGAAGAAATAACTAATAGGACTCAAAAGTAGCTTTTTATTTTCCATAAAAGAAAATAATTATGGGTTTGCTAGTATAAATGCACCCATTTAGAAAAATAAAATTGTTAGCTTAGTTAAAGGGTATGCAGAAATAGTTTGGTTTTGTAAATGTATTTATTTGCCCTTTATCCTATGTTTCAAAAGAAAATATTGAAAGGTGTATCTGGACAAAAAATTGTTTTACGTTTATGGTTAAAAGGGCCACAATAAAAAGCATTGGGATTCTCCATCTTTTCTAATTGACAGTGCAAATTTGTTTTCTATCCCCCCTCTCCATCCTAGCTTTACCAGCGGGGTCAGGGGGGTGAGGGCATTGGTCCAAAAAGGTGATATTCTTTGCTGGAACCCATCACCATGTGGCCTCCTCTCTGCATTTCACACCTACCCCATCCTATACCACATTCGTTTCCTCCTCATCCCTTTACCATTGTCCCTACTCGACACCTCTGCCACTCCTATCCCGCCATGTCTGCTAGTTGTTGTCAAATTAAATATTTTCCCAGAAAAATTATCGTTGAGTATTTAAGTATTCCTTCTTGGGTAACCATTCGACCTCAATGGTCCCTTGCCAACCTTCAACAAAACCTACCACTCCCCTCTTTAAAATCCCTAAATCAGTCCTCATTATACCTTTCCACCTACTTATTCTCTACAATTCATAGGTTTTCTGCAAAGCAACCAGTTTCAAAAGATTTTTTGAGCCAGAAAAATTGTCAGCATTCTTTTCTCCTCATGACCTGCCATTCCTTTCCTGGTAAAAAATTTATTCCCAAATTCATATTTATCATTTATTGATCAAGTATGCCTCCAAAGAAAAAGAACTAGGAGGATCCTCTTAATCCATTAATCCCATTTGAACACATTGGTGCAGTTGTTCTTTTACAAAATGATGGATTTAAACAACCCATTTCTTCCTTCAGCAGGGATTTAAGGGATGTTGCATTAAAATATAACATAATGGAAAAAAAAAACCTTTGCATTATTAAAAGCAATCAAATATTTCACAGTGTAGATCCTCCATTCTCACATAACTTCTTATGTACCAAATGTTGTGGTCAAGGATATTTTAACCCAAAATGGACTAGATGGTAAAAGAGGCAAATGGATTGCCATCATTCTAGAGTATGACATGGAAATCAAAACCACCAAGCTTATCAAAGGAAAATGATTGGCCAACTTGATGGTTGGGTCTCACTTTAATGCATCAAATATCAACTTTGTAGATGCATTAGATGATCAAGTGGAGTATGCGACTCGACAATTAGATGAGCCTTTTATAATCTCACCCTGGTATGCAAACCTCATTTTTGTTTTATTCAATTGAAATGCTCCTCCTCGTTTAACTAAGACAATGGCTAGATTTCTAAAATTAAAGGCAGTGAAATTTTGCATCATAGATAATGTTTTATATTGGAAAGATCTTGGTGTTATTTTACTAAAGTGTTTATTGAAAGATGACGTAGAAGGAACCATGCAGGAATTCCATGAAGGTGATTGCGATGGACATCTATACTAAAAAACCACTGCTAACAAGATCCTTAGAATTGGTTTCTACTGGCCTACTCTATTCCCTGATGTTCATAAGAAAGTAACCTCTTGCCACAAATGCCAAATATTTGAGGGGAAAATAAAGCTATTGCCTCTTCCTTTCAAACCCATATCGGTTGAAAGCCCTTTAGAAAAATGGGGATTGTATTTCATTGGAGAAACCCACCCATCATCCTTTGCCCAAAAAAAAATGGATCCTCACAGCTACCTACTACTTCACTAAATGGATTGAGGCCACACCTTCTAGATTGGCCACTAATGTTGTTATTATAAAATTTCTGGAAACCAATATCTTGTCTAGATTTGGCTATCCTAGAAAGCTTATTATAGATAATGTTGTAGCTTTTAAATCCAAGAAAATGATACATTTCTGCAACAAGTGTCATATTAATTTGGGACATTCAAATTTTAACACATTTGACATTTTAACCACACCCTTACACAAATAAATGCATGGGAACATGAAATGACATGGTTCATAAGGATAAAAATTCACTATTTTTAAGATTATCTTGACGGTTTGCTTGCTTGCCTTTTTATAGATGTATGATCAGATTCTAATTTTAAATGTCACATATTAACACACATTAACAAGATAGTGGTTGAAGCCCAATAGTTCCACTATTGGTTCACTCTACACAGTTTAGAAAAAGCACACAATTCTTAAATATTTGATGTTGACATGATATGGAATTTCTTATTGTTTAGGGGTTCTTTAAAACCTACATTGGTCTCTAGTCTTAATGGAAATTTGTTCTAAATACATAGTGGTTAATGTGTTCACACGCCAATGGTATTGCTTATGGTTCATTAGTTGTAATTACACACCTTGGAATGTTACAAATACATCTTTTGGGTCACAATTCTACATTTACAAACTACCCAACTATAAATGGTCATAAATTGATGATAGATATATGACATTTGAATGTTACACATGTGTAAGTGGTCCACATTAAACTTTTGTGTCTTCATTTTCCTTAGTAACAACGAAAGGTTTGAATATTTCCTTTATTTATCATTGCAAACACATAACTCTTTCACATCTCAAACATAGTTAATACTATTTGTGTATGATATATTAATTATGGAATGATCTCTTCATGATGATAACAAAATCTGAATCTCCAATGCTAATGAATATGAGGAATGAATGATCTAATTCCTTACTTGTGTAGACACAATTTATCGTTCATTTTCTATTTTTGTTGTGCCATTGTATATATGTTTCACTAGCATCTCATGTTATATGGTTAATTGAGCAAATTTCATTTTTCAAATATAATTCTGTTGCATGAATAAGCATAATTTTCTAATTAAAATCATTCAAAATTTGTTCATAATTCATGATTTGTTTGACTAATCACACATTATCCCTAACCTTTCACTTTGAGATTGAGTAGTGTCAAATCACTAGTCTTTGTTAAGGAACTTTCCTTCATTACTCAATGACCTAGCTTAGATCAATCATTATGGATTCCCCCCTTAGACAAGGATATCCTTTAGTGTAGTCTAAAGAGTGAGAGAAAGCCACCAATGTGACATTGGGTGGCTTGCTTCAGAGTTGTCTTTTAGGCATTCTAGGTGGGGTTAAGACTTTTTTTTATTTTTTATATGAGAGTGTTCGAGTGATGACACAATTTATAAAATGATTACAAGAAAATTAGTTTACCTTATTTCGATCACCTAAACTACCTCCAATAAAATCATGAGATTTTAATAACATCTAATTTTGATAAATAATTAATTCAATAAAATTAAAAAAATAAGATTATTATTACTATTGTTATTTTTTGAATATGCCAAAATAGACAACTATAATGAGCGTGTACTTACATGACAACGATCGATTCTATCCACTACCACAATCACCTCCTAGTATACCCACATTACCTCACACGTGGTACACTAAGATAATCTAAGTTTAAAACAATAAAATTATAAAAAAATGCCTTAACAACCCATTCCATCATCAACTAATCCACACCATGGAGAAAATTAAAACTAACTTTTAATATTAAAAAATATAGCCATTTTATTTTATTTGAAAATCAATTTTAACACAATCACCTCCAAGTATACCCACATTACATCAAATGTGGCACACTAAGCTAATCTAAGTTTAAACCAATAACATTATAAAAAATGCCTTAACAACCCATTCCATCATCAACTAATCCACACCATGGAGCAAATAAAAGCTAACTTTTAATATTAGAAAATATAGCCATTTTATTTTATTTGAAAATTATTTTTAACACAATCACCTCCAAGTATACCCACATGACCTCACATGTGGTAGACTAAGCCAATCTAAGTTTAAACCAATAAAATTATAAAATATGCCTTAACAACCCATTCCATCATCAACTAATCCACACCATGGAGCAAATTAAAACTAACTTTTAATATTAAAAAATATAGCCATTTTATTTTATTTGAAAATCAATCTTAATATCTGATTTTAGGAAACTCGATAAAATAAAATTTAATGTGAAAAGTGTAAGAAAATAAAATTTAGTGCGTGAAATGCTATGAAAATAATTTATTATAATCCACTAGACTATTATAAACTATTTAGGCTCGTGTGCCCAAATCGGCTCAAATAAAATTCTTTGCAAGTAAAAAGAGTAAATAAATATTTCACTAAATTGTTATAACAAGTTGGATGCTATGTGTAAAAATTGGCATTTCTATTATCAAAAGCAATGAACAAGGGCTCATATGAAACAAACAAAGGCTTTAGATTAGCTTTATGAAACAAACAAAGGCTTCATATTGGCTTTATTGGAACATAGGCATTTTAGATCAATAAGCATCACTAATTTACATAATTCTTCTGGTCATCTTCTCACGCTTGCCCAGATTTGATCTAAATTGTTGAGATTCAAAGGTATTTTTCACTCTTCCTTTTTTCTTTTTAGCAATTCAATATTCTTTCTTTATTTTTGAGTTCTTCCTCTACTCTTATTTTCTCATAGAATTTTTTGTTCTTGTTGAGAAGGTTTTTCCACCATGGTACAACTATGTGGACTAGAATTTAATCGATCATGAAGGAAAAAAAATGATTAAAATGTAGAGGAGGTAAATTTGGGGTTTAGGGTGGTTTGGTGGTAAACCCTAGAGGTTATAGATCATAGATTCTTCCGTGATAATTGGCATTGTTTTACAACTTGGCACTATTTTTGGGATGGTGGCATTGATCTAGATCTCCTTGGTGAGGCTAGATTTTCGGTGGATCTACTCTGCATTGTCATATGCTATTTTCATTAAGTGATGTCACTGTAATGGCACCCACTCCTCGCAACATAGCTTAGGGAAGCGACCTATTTTCTACTGGTTGGGTGTAGGTACTACTCGATCTAGTGGGAGGGGGTTGGTGCCTGGTGGGGAAAGACGATGCCTAGAAACGGAGGAAGATTGATGAAAATGTGAGGCTAGATATTATTAATCACAGATCTCTGTGGCATCCAAGCATATTTCACTCAAAGAGGTATTTCTGACTCCCACCCATCTAGCTATACTCATGGAATACAGAGCAGGTTTGGAGCTATTTGAGCGCATCTGCCAGGAGGGATGTTTTAGTGAGGATGAGGTTTGTTCCTCTCTGTGTGTATACATCCAATCCCTAGGCAATAAGGAGTATTTTGAACATTAATGCAGAGAATAAGGTAGAGCAATTGCAGTTCTAGCTTAGCTTGGACCTCCAAAATCATAAGCCAAGGTTTAATATTTTTTGAGTAAGTCTAGATTCCACACATTTTTCTAATACACCATTCTGTTTCAGTCTACTTTATATGCATTTCTTTAAGAAATTTCTTTTTTTTTCCTTACATGGTTTCAATCCACCTTATATGAATTTATTTAATAAATTTCATTTTTTCTCTTTACATGATCTGAAGTTCGGGGATTTTTACAAATTACAAGCTTCTTTACACCTTAGATCTTGGATATATATGGATCTAACCATTTCTTCGGTATAATTTATTTCTTGATATTATTTCTTATTTGATAAATATTTTATATAGTGCTTTTGCAAATAAAATGTCCAACATAAAAAATGTTTTATCCATCTAGAGCCAGATATCCAAATATCCATAGGATTAAACATGTTCCATAGAATGTGTGCCCTAGCCTCTGGAACTTCTGAATCTCCCTAGATTGTGCTTTTCAAAGAAACTAGTTTTTATTATTTTTAACAGCCTTCCTTGTTGTCAGTTTTTATTCTAAATCTCTCGAAATTCTGAATCTCCCTAGACCATGCATTTCAAAGAAGCTAGTTTTTATTATTTTTAAAAGCTTTCCACATTATGAGTTTTTATTGAGAATCTGGGTATTCTTTGATTGGTCATTTTATTTTTATGATGAACTCTTAGACATTTTTATTTATGTACGTTGGTAATTTTATTTTTGTGCTGAAATCTCAGACATTTGGGTATTCTTTGAGTGATCATTTTATTTTTATCTCGAACTCCCGAACATTTTAACTTACATATATTGGTCATTTTATTTTTATCCTAAACTGACGGACATTTGGAATTAAGTAGATTATGCACTTTAATAAATTTGTTTTTTTGTTTTAATTTTCTTTTCATATTTTACTAAAATTCCGCTTAGACTCCCAAACACCCATAACACGTTGATTTCAATAAATATTAAGAGCATTTATGGGTAATGTATAAAGTTTTGGGTAAAAAATAATGTATTTATGTAAACCTTTTAAATTTAAATATGTATTATTTATACTTGTTACTATTTATCCACTATTATTATTTATTTATTAATATTATTATTTAGTTACAATTTATTACATATTATGATATTTACTTTTTATGTATTATTATTATTGTGCCCAAAGGTGCTCTACAACCAGTATGGGGTAGATCCCACATAAAAATGTAAATGTAAACATTTTAAAATTTTTAATCTAATTTCGGTCCTCTTTAGAAATCAATCTAATTAATATTATATATAAACACAATATAAATTTAAAATATAAATAGGTTTATGAACACTCATAAACTAGGTATGGTAAATAAATAAAACCTCTTTTTATATTTAAGTCCATAAACCTCTTTATATTACGAAGACTCAAGTGAAGCCTATGGGCCAAATACTATTTTAATACCATGGGCCAAATACCATGGGACAAATTATTATTAATACCATGAAAAAAACATTATTAGCCATAACATTAATATTAATAAAAATAAAGATGGCGCATGGTATTGACCCATGTTATTAACCCAAGGTATTCTCGTGGAATGTAGCCTATTTGAAGGGGGAATTAAACAAGCATAGATCCATCTTTACTCTGGATCTACTTAGCATATAGAGTGAAAAATTATCTGATCCCTCTGAGGGCTTGGTAGATCTTTAAATTTTAAAACATGTGGTATAAATTACATATTTTCAAATTTTCAAATATGTTTTATAAATTACATAATTCACATTGGTTACATCCTCAAATATTTATGCATGCTTCATAGATTGTATCTTTAAATTAGATTATAGTTTCCATTTGAAGACATAATATACATGCCCTCATTTGAGGCTAATGATGGATGATTGTAATGACAACTTTGAAGGTTATGATTTTAATTTAAAATTGGGTCATTATATAAGGAGAATTATTTTTGTGATGAAAGATGTGAGGCTAATCATATTTATTATAGTCCATGATATTAGGATCTTAAATTAGAAATTTATGAGGATATGCTGAGCAATTCCTAAAAATTCATTATGAAAGATGGACCTAATATTGACTATAGGAGTTATGGTTAAATTTTGATCTCTATTTGACTTTATGACATCAATTTGTTTATGATGATCAATGCAGGAAACATGTACCAAGAATGAGAACGAGAAATTCGAGTTACCAAGAACATCATTCTAGGTAAACAATGTTAGCCAAGAATGCGAAATATCAATGTCATTTCCACATTCATTGGTTTGACCATGAATATGAAGTTGCATGCATGCTAGCAGAAGCTATATTCTCACTGCGATTAAGCTCTGGGATCGAGGGTCATGTCTAATAAGAGGTTAGCAGATGTGCATGATTTCATGGAATAAGGAAATGCATGTACCAATGAGGAGCATATGTTGATACATGACATCCTTTTGACTATTGTGGCCAGAGAAACATCTATGGCAGGAAATAATGCTCCATTATTAATTTTATCATCTCATGTTTCTGAGTTAGCATGCTTCTATTGTACCATTTCATTGTGCCTATACCATGTAAAGATAAAGTTGAGTTAATTTTACATTTGATTTCCAATATATTCAATAAATGAATATATTTGTCTTCCCTGTGTAGCTTGGATGATGGAACGACACACTGAGAAATAGGGCAATGTAAAAGTAATACTCCCAATAGCAAGAGGCTGAAAATAACTTTTTCTTATTTTAATTCAATGGCTAGAACTACAGGCTACTTTGTTATGTGATCTTTCGAATGCATGCTAAAAGGTTCCGCGAGAAAGAAGTATGGAAATCTTAAAAAGGCTCGTAAATCATGCTTGGGTTGGTATTTGGTCCTCCTTTAAGTTGTTAAAATAGATCTTCTTGTTGGTAACATATTGCATGTTCAATGGTATTAGTGTCCATATGAATTTCACTCTTAATTTCTCAGACTATTTATTGAAACTATATCTGATTTTCCATTTAAAGAGTGTAATATGTTGTTGAACTTTACTAAAGACAAGTGGCATATTGCAGATAGTCCTAAAAGGAGTATACAAAATTATTCTAAGCTCTGATACAAACACTTGGAGAGTTTTTACCACTAAGGATTTTTTTTGTAAGTTGTTTGAGATCAGTGCTATATCTTGTTTCAATTACTTTTTAAGTGACACAATTAAAAATAATTTGAGCATAGGTTGTCTATCGATGTTTTTAATGTCGTGATTCTTTCACTTCATGGTTATTTTGGGTAGGAGAATGTTTTAGGAATGTCTGCCAATACATTGAATGATAGGTAAACAATTTTTTTATAATTTCAATGTCCATTCCATGATATCCTCTCTTTATTGTTTGATTATATTTGAAGCGCCACTTTTGATCTTTCTTTGTATATTAACTATGAAATTGAAAATACTTGGTATAATGTCCATTTAAACAACAACTAAAGCTTGAAGATGAAACTAGTATTACACGATATTACTGAAAGTCTGTTAATTGTTTTGTGTTGAAATATTTTCACGGCTATTAGAAAATTTTACTTTCATGTTGTTATTTTATCACATGTTGTTTATATAATTGACCAAGTTCATGCATTAAAGAATGATATGTTGTTGAATAAAAAAGGATTAGACATCACACCTCAGATTATTTGTTTTCAAAAGTTATTTATAGCTTGAGATTTTTAGAATGTAACTTAGTTAGCATGATTGTGCCTAAGATTTCCCTGAAGGTTGAATACTAAGTTATTAAGGTGCTATTTTCTATGGTGACATTATATTTTCTTTGTTTATACAGGTCATCTAACCACATAGTTGCCACTATCGCTCAACGAAAGAAATCTTGTTCGAGCTTCTTACTTTTATGGGGGAAAATGACTTTAACATTGTTGATGTTAAGGTTTATGTCATATAAATCCTTTATACTCTATTTTATTTTATATTCTGGTGTTCATCGTATTTCATTTATTACACTCTGCATTATATCTTCTTTTTTTCTCAGAAAAGGAACTCAGTATTGAAGGTTAGCAACAGGATTTGAAGAAAGAGGAAAACAATACCACTCGGGTGAAAAATGAAAAAAGAGAGAGAAGAGAACCAGTCTAATGATACGCTTAAATCCAATATCCTACATAAGGCACACACATAGAGATTGATGGTAAAGTCTTTAGAGTTGGTGAATTCACTTGCAATTCTTTGGAAACATAATGAAAATGTTTTGTAGCGATGAAACAACATTTCATGTGTAAATTGTAGTCTAGCCAATATCAAGTTGTAAACTCATTTTGTAATAATTGGCATTTCATATAATATAATTTATGTGGTTGAAATTATTTATAGTTTCACTTGATATTGTTTAGTATTGTAATTAACATATGTAACTTTGCATTTCCATATTAGATGAACCAATGCACATTGTATAACATATTTTTAATTTATTGTCAAAATAATACTAAGTAATTTGTGTTGATTAATAATGATCACATAAAATAAATCAAAAACTACTAAATTAGTAGCTTATATTGATTAATTATGAAGACAAACAAAATGAATATACAACTAAATTAGTCGTTTACAATAATTATTAATGAAAATAAATGAAATGAATATAAACTACTAAATTAGTCATTTATGTAATGAATATGAAATTACTGAAAAAACATAAATGACTACTGCAAATGATAAATTTTTGATTACAAATGACAACTAAATTTTGCATGTATATGACTATTAGTAGCTAATTTATAGTATCTTATAACACGATCAAAATTCAGTCATATTTCTTTGGCCATTAATTGGTTTCAAATGATGACTAAAATTTTCATACATATGACTATTAGTAGCTAATTTACAGTATCTTATAACACGACCAACATTTTGGTCATATTTCTTTGGTCATTAATTGGTTTTTTTGGGTCACCATATAGTAATATATTTTGTTGTATATTTGGCCATTAATTGTGGAAATTAATGACTAAATCAATGACTGAATCAATGACCAAATTTATGACTAAATATACTACTAGACGATGAAATTGAGACAACCAATTAATACTACTGTAAATTAGCTACTACTGCCCACCGACTAAAAAAATGGTCGTTTATATGCAAATTTTAGTCATTTTTCAGTACCCAATTAGCCATTTTGTACTAGTGCACCCCCATTTGGAGCCATTGCTAGCGTCATATAATTTATAGGATCTCAAGATGATTGAGTATTTTATCTCAGAAATCTCATATTGTAAATAATTCTCAATCTGCAAATGATTTCCAAAAGAAAAATAGAATAAAAATGAAAAGAGGGTATAAAAAAAATGAAAGCAAAAAGCATTCAAAAAAAGAATAAAAGATAGAACCCCATCAAAGAAATAAAAATGAAAAGAAAATAATACTAAAAGTGTTGCAAATTTAAATGCCACTATTGATAGATAGTTTTCTTTGTGATTGATAAATAATGGTTGTGTGGAATTTGTTTAAAATGCCACATTGAATAGCTATTTATTTAATCATACAGTATAATCTTGGTTAAACGTGTTTGAATTTCTATAAATTAGATTAGAGAATAAAGATTTTCCAAACATTTTAATCTTGGTAAATCAATAGTTGGATAGAAAATGACATTATTTCAACTATTTAATCTGAATCCATAGAATAAATAAGTTATAGGATTTATGTAGTTTTTTATTTTCCATAAAATATAATAATTATGGGTTTGCTAGTCTAAATGGACCCCTTTAGAAAAATAAAAATGTTAGCTTAGTTCAAGGGTAGGCATAAATAGTTTGGTTTTGTAAACATATTTATTTTCCCTATATCCTAAGTTTCAATAGAAAATATCGAAATGAGTGTTTGGACAAAAATTTGTTTCTCGTTTATAGTCAAAAGGGCTACAATAAAAAGCATAGGGATTCTCTAGTGTTTCTGATTAGCGGTGCAATTTCATTTTCGGTCCCCCTCTCCATCCTAGCTTTACCACAGGTGTCCAAAAAGGAGGTATTGTCCACCGGACCCAATCACCATGTGGCCTCCCTTTGCATTTAGCACCCCCCAACCTATACCACAAACTGCCTGCTACCCCCTCCAAAAATCATTTCCCCCTCATCCTTTTATTGTTGTCCCTACTCGACACCTTTGCTACTCCTCTCCCACCACATCTCCTAACTGTTGTACAATTAAATGTTTTCCCAGAAAAATTAACGTTGAATATTTAATTCTTCCCTCCTGGGCAACCATTTGACCTCAATGGTCCTGCACCAACCTTCAACAGAACCTACCACTCCCCTCTTTAAAAGCCCTAGACCAATCCTCATTATACTTTTCCATCCTCTTATTCTATGGGATTCACAAGGTTTCTGCAAAGTAACCAGTTTCAAAATATTTGTTGAGCCAGAACAATTGTCAGCATTTTTTTCTCCTCGCAACTCATGACCTGCCATTCCTTTCATGGTAAACAACTTATTCCCAAATTCATATTTGTCATTCACTGATCAACTATGCCTCCAAAGAAAAAGAACCATGAGGATTATGTTAATCCATTAATCCCTCCATCTATAGGCTTGGACCATATTCCATTAGCTCATAGGAATTACAAGATCAATGAGGCACAGTGTAACTATGAATTTTTGGAACTTTATTGCTAGTTGGAGGATAAACATGTTGATAAAATAGATGAAATTGGACTCTGGGAGTCCAACCTTCCTCATTATATTTTCCCTTTGACCTTCCATGCCCTTGAATTCACCAGGAAATGCCAAATTCACTATGTTCCCAGCCAAAGAGACATTATAACCCCATCTGGTGAAATCCTTTTTTCAATTAATGCCCAATCTATAAACTGGATGATGCTAGCTCCCCTTGTGGATAAAAATGCACTATTTTCCTTAGAATCGCTCATAGAACTCTATTAGAAGCTTGATTTTTCTAGAAGAGCCAAGATTTTTGATATATTCTTACCAGAAAATTCCCAATTTCCAAAGAAGAACCATCCATACCCTTCCTCAATCTTTCGTGGTCAAGCTAAACATATTATAACCATAATTTCATACACTATAGGTTATTATTCTAATCAATTGGTAGATGAACCCATTCTAGGTTTCATTTCCATCTTTTCCACAGATAGCAAACCATCTATTTTGTTTAATTTCAGTCAATTCCTGGCTGATAGCATACATAAGCAGTTTCTTACTTTTCCAATAGAACAAGTGTTTAAGTATACTTCAATTTTAGTTTATATGTTTTTGTATTATCAAGCAGGCAGGTTCAGTTTTTCCATGTAGAAGTTAGATGAAGAGGGAAACCAACAGTTTGTAATGTTTTGGACATATTTACTAATGAAAGAGCAACAAGAATTTCCCTAGAAACAGTTCATTGAAGAGTTTGTTCACCCTGCTATGTGTATCCTAAACAGTTTAACAGAACCCAGAATCAGTGAAGACATCAAGAGGATTATACATTTGACAGATCAAACCAATACTGGAGACTAGTATTTATAGGAAAATTACACAAAAATTAGAGTTTATGGATGCAAGTTAGCACCATACAAGCTCCCACAATACCTCCCCATGAGGAATTTTCCCTTGAATATATTAGAAAAATGCTCAATTAATATGATATTCACTTTGTGGTGGCCAAGAAGAAATCCTAGTTTCGGATAAAGACATAGGTGGGCCATTTTATATGCAACAATAGGTTAGCAGGAGAAGAGGCAAGATTAAATCCTTAAGGAGATGCAATTCAAACTTAGTTTCATATGGTCTTATGACCCTTGGGGTATCATTTCTAAGCTGAGAGTAGAAAAAGACCTACTGCATATATCCATACCCCAAGGCCTGAGATAGAGAAATATGTGAACCAATTTGTATGGACAGAGAATATACTATAGGGATATGAAGAGAAATTGGTTTCTACTTCAAATTTACAAACTCCCACTCCTCAAGAGAAAACAAGTAAAACGCAGAGAGAGGAGGGATCATCATCATCAACAAGTAGTGAGCCCAAGGAGCTCAAAATTAGTTACAGGAAAAGAACTAAGATGACTCTTAGGACATATGTAGAAAAGGAGGTAGAAGATCAACTTGCCATCATAATGGGAGAAACATCATCTAGAAGTTGCAATTTTGTTACATCGCCTACTAAACCTTCACTATAATAAGATAAAAAATATATAGAGCTAGTTTCATAGAATGTCCAAGAAGAAAAGGAAAAATAAAATTTACAGGTACCGGGAGATCAAACTTAAAAATGAAATTCTTAAGAACAACACCTACACTCAGTTTTGGAAGTAGAATTCCAGTTCATAGAGTAGATTATTGTCAGTTTTTGATAGACAACAATGAAAGATGCAGATGGCTTTCCTTGATGCTCAAGTTTCACATCCTAAGACACCACCAGATTACAAGAGAACAACGTTTGAGTTTAGCAGGAAGGATATCGATGCATTGATAAAATGGAGATGCATAAGCAGACTAGTGAGATTATTTCCTCTACCTTAACTAATATTGCCATGTCATTGTCAAGGTTGTAGGTTTCATATGAAAAGATTCAATCCAAGCTAAAAATGGAAAAGATATCTTCTTTAGCAAAGGACAATAGGATCAAATATTTGGAATATTGGGTATATAAGATAGGATATGATCCTAAATATATAGATGCTGCAAAGGAGATCATCCAGAAGAAAAACCTTGACATTGCAACATTGAGAAAGAAATTGAAACTTCCAGCCACGAAGGATCCCTTGACTAAACATATTGAAGAAAATGAGACGCAGAAGAGTAACATGATGAAGTTAATCATGGAGAAAAACATCTAGATCGGAGAAATGGAGGTAGAAATGGAGAAAATGATCAAAGAGAAAGAACATAGTCAAAGGGTAGCCATGGTCCTCATGGATGCTATACCTATCACTAAAATCCCAGCTATAGCAACTACAACAACCTCTTCCACTCAAGCTATAAGTGTTGAGAAGGTGAGAAAGGCATTCGAAAATATGTGAATCCAATCAGAAGAAATTAAGAATTTAAATGGGCAACTCAAAGCTCTGCAGGAACAAAAATCCAGAACTGAAGCTTCTCATTTCATTGAAGTACATAAGTCACAAAGGATGCTAGAGAGTCTGCAGAAGGTGGAGAAGGATACAACAATTCATCAAACCTTGGCGCAATCCAAGGAAGCCATTTGCATGGATATTTTGGATTCTATGAATGAGATTTGGCCATGCATCCAAATCATTTTTTAACAGAAGGAACTGATACAAAAGGCCACTGAAACCATTATTGAAGTAAGGAAGAAGCTGAGGGACATGCCTAAAGAAGCTTCCAACATCATCAAATTACCGAATTCAAAGAATAAGTATGAACTTGAAGATTTAGGAATTAATGACAAGATTTCCACCATCTTGGAAGTCAAGAAGGTTTTAACTAACATAAATCTCATTACTCAATTTGAGGAGAAATGTGAAACAGTGGAGTTGGGTGTGAACAGATTCTTCAACAGGATTGAAGCATTAATTTAGAAAGGATTTCCTAGCATATATGTGATAAAAAATAAACTAATTTCTCAATAATTTTACGCTATGAAGATGAAGGATGTGGCTAGAACAATATTAAATTCAGTGGTATAAAAGGTAGTATGACAACTAGATCATTCTTAGAGACAATGGGAAATGACTTCTTTATCTAGCATGAGGTAAAACATATCCTCATAGTATCCAAAATTTGCAAATTATATCAAGGTTGATAATATTTACTGAAGGGTAATCAAATTAACAATTCTAGACGAAAAAAGGTGGGAGAAACTATGTGATCTATTGGATTAAAATGAAACTTGAATGCAGTGAGAACATCAGCCAGCACAACACAATTATAGGCTGATTCAAAAACAGAATCCTCCAAAACAGTGCCACCTCTTCATGCAGTTGTCCACCTTACCTATGATTCTAGAGAAGATCTATTTTATGGTTTAGATAATTCTAATAATACATTGTCAGTTGAGACAATGATTTTGTAAATAATTTTGTAATTATTTTATAAATACTTCACAATCTGAAGTATTACAGGTTGGTTGTTTAATATAATTTCCTCTGCGAATTGTAATTTTCTAAGTTTTTGGAAGCATCAATAATACAAGGACATTCTTCACAAGATTCATGTGGTGTATGAATTGGTGATGTTTTTCTTCTTTTCATGTGTTTAATCATTGTCTTCTTTCTCTTTCGTTTCTGAAAATCTTAATTACATAACCTTAATTGTGATGAATAGGATATGTTCTATGGAACACCCTATTCTGGTTGTTAGTAATTTATATGTCTTCTACTCAAGTAAAATTAAGGAATCCCTCTTTGCTCCTTAGTTTCCATTGAACCTTACATTTATTATGTTTCATAATCCATTTAAAATTTTGAAAGGTCCACCTAGTGCAAACTATCTTTCCCTATGAAAGTCCTTCAAAGTTTTGATGTAGATCTAGTGAATCTTTAGACTCCATAGCCCAATGGATTTATAACAATTTAATCAACCGAGCAATCCAATCAAAAAACAATCAGTGCAATAATAACTAGCCTAAAATTCACATCAAACATAGCTAAGCTTCATAGGGAGATCCCTCTCTGAAGCTGGCAAGGGTAGATCCTAGCTTCCAAAGAGGTTTTGATGTTATCTTATTTGTTTATTCCCTCAACCTCAAAAATGAAAAATGACAATAGGATGCACAGTAAATACTGAGAGACTAGGAGGCACTCAAATTCCTCATAGTGTAGGCAGAGAACACTGGTTGCATCGACCTTTATTGATGTTTTTAATGAGTTCTATGAGTCCCACATTCATGCTTGGAATATGGCACAAGGGTTTTTGGATGAAGAGAGACTTGGACCAACCAATATGTGGTCGGGTGGAATGTTGTAGTCCCATCTCCAATTGGTCTGTTGCATTGATTAATGAGAAATTCATTCCATTCATTTTCATGTGTAAATGTACTGGTGTATATGTGGATTTTGATGTCTAGTATGTTTAATGTATCTTTTTTCCTATTATGCTGGTTATATGTACATTTTATGGTAGCAACGATTTTTGGCTCTCATAATGTTCTTACCTATATTTGAATCGATACTGTATCTATGACCTAATAAGTATGAGTTCCTACACTTAATTATGTTGTTTACACCTGTAGGTTACATGTCTATGCTATGCTTGATGAAATTATTATTGTGGCTAGTATGCGTCTGGTTAATGTCTTAATCAACTATTTACTTTTGCGTCATTGTTTCACTATACTTTACTCTATTTTGAGCTTTCATTCCATTCTCCACAGTGGCCTGGGCTCTGGGCTTGAAAAAGTGGCTTAATTCCTTGAATCACTGGCACAAAACTAGCAAGTTTGTTCCAAAGTCGTTGGAAGATAGGCCTAAAAGAGAATATTTAGGTCTCTGGTCACCCCTTTGCCCATAACATAATAGAAACTATGGAATCAGAGGTCTAGAACAATAGTGGGACCTAGGGACAAGATATCTGAGTGGCTGACTTGTCTCTTGAGGGCTCTACTGATGATGTTGGATGACTATGTGTGATGTTCCGTCGATTCCACTTCCTTAAGGTCACCTAGGAGGTTGAATATGGTCACAGTATCCTCTCGTCTCATGTTTACCTCGGTTGGCATGGTTACTTGGGTGGATGTGGGAGGAGGGTGTTACACATGATGTAGAGGATTTAAAGGTTGATTCACACACCTTCAAGAAACGATACCTCTGTTAATTCTGTGTAGTACAACTCTATCTCACTGAGTTGAATCAATCCTTTTTCCTTTCCTATTCTCTTTCTCTTTCCTCTTGGGGAATATAAATCCTTAAATGGAAGTTCGTGCAGTGAACAACCACGTACTCTTAAAATTTAGAGATTTTTCATCTTCATGAGACCTAGTAACTGTTGCATTCCACATTTTTATATCTCCAAGATACTCAACTGAGTCAACTTTCCAACTAAATAAGGAAGGCGTTTGAATTCTTGGAATCCATTTAGTAGCAACATATTCAAACTCAATAATTAACTAAGCGAATGTGGCAGTTTTTTTAACAAATGAATTCCCAAGTAAAGATATGTCAAATTCCTTAGGCATGCAGTCTGCGCATTGGTCAACTCTTTTAAGTTGGTACCCAGAATATTTAACCATGCCAAGGACAATTGATGTTCCACGTGGGATGACAATACTTCCATTTACACACATCTTGATAAGTATAAGAATTGAAGTGTGGTGATGTTTGCAAGTGTTATGGGAAAACACATGCAATAATGAATCAAAACTAGCAATTCAAGTTGCAATAGATTCCTCAATGAATTCATAAGCTTCTTCAAACTTTTTCATCCAAACAAATCAATGCTTTGGAGATACATTAACTACCCCAATGGTTTCTATTGAAAATTAACTCACACAGATTACAGAAAAACACACATAAAAACTAGACACAAAATATGGGCGGAAAAAGGCAGAAGCCTCATGTATTCTCTCTCATTTTCTTTATTTTAAAATAATTGAATATAGTGTTACAAATAAATAGATGAGAGATAGTGTCTCAAGATAGTGTGTGCTATCTTAAACACCTTTGGTTGAGATAATTTCTCCTTTGGTTGAGATAATTTCTCACCAGACACACACCAATATAGGAGTTACCTAAACTAACTCTTATTTTAGAGGAACAACCCAAGAGTTAGGCACAAATTCCTAACTTGGAATATTTAATTTATTTATTTATTTTTGGATTTATTATTTTTGTATGAGAGAGGCTAACATTCCCCCCTTCAATGATAAATACAAAATAAGAACGAGGAACCATCTTCCAAGTTCTCAAGTTGATCCTCAAAAACATTGCCTAAAAAAACTACCAAATCTGGATGCTGAAGAAACTACAATATGAAGAGACTGAGTCAGTTGCATGATTGATTCATCTTAGAAGGATGCCTTACAACTCCATCATGTGCCAAGCCACAAAAGGGTCCCACTGTCCTTTTCTTGAAAACATCATCCAATGTCCACTGACACAATTTGATGAACGCCCACTGGCGTATTTGCTGATGATGATCACCCACTGGCTGAAGATGTCGAAAAACAACTCAATGTTTCTTTTGCTATGATGAAAGATGCTCACTGCTACTTTTTTTGTCGATCGCACACTGGTGAATTTGTTGATGCTCATTGCTGAAGAAAAATGCCCACTAGCTGATGAAGATGCCCACTCGCTACGTCGCTGATGTTGTCGAGACTTTCAGTCTGACAACCACTTGTCAATTTCATTGACATTTCCCCCCTTTGTTAGCTGAAAGGAGAGACAATCTTCTCCAAAATATATCTGAACTCCCCCCCTTCAGGTGTAGGAGAGTTTCACTATTGTAATCCATCGTTCAATTGCATGGGAGTACCATCATCAATTCACTATTGGCTACACTATGTGAGATTGTAGTCGGTTGTAGAAATGAGACAATCTTTTTGACTATGGATGACCATTCCCAAGGATCAATCCATTCCTAATGTATCTTCAATCTGGTTTATTTTTGTTGGTTGTGACATCTTTCTGATGAATGATTCTGCTTGCCACAATGGTCAAAAGGATGGAGATCAAAACACTGATCTTCCATATGACCGGTTCTTTGACAATGGGAACACTTCGGTTGGACTTCAGCTTCAGGTTGCATGCAATTCTGTTTGTTTGCATCTTTCTCAGAACTTGTTGAGGTGAGTTGTGCAAGAAATCCTGCACTGATTAACTTAATTGGCTTGGAATAATATGGGATATGTAAGTTGGTTTCATCAGTGACATATCCTAAGCCTCGTCGATTCTTGTTATTTTGAATTTCTTCCCAGGGCTTGATGATGGGCTTGGAAGAAATTTGAACTGGAACAACTTTGACACTTGAAGTTGTTTGGATGAGTGATTTGGAATCAACGTCTTTATCTTCATTGGTATGGTTGAATGACTTGGAAGAAGCACTCTTTTGTTGCAGCTCGTCTCTTTGTAGTTGCGACTCTAGTTGAAGAAACTGAATGGTTTCATGTGTTTGTTGTAGATGCCATGAAATATCAGCAAGAGTTTCTTTGCTGATGTGCACCATGTCTTCATCACTGGAGATGATCAAACTATGAAGAATGTTTAACAACTGAATATGTTGCATCATCTGAACTTGCTCACTTGAAATCAGGCTCTCTTGTCATAGATGCCGTGCTTTGAACTGTTGCACTTGATTTTGTTACTTGAATGACAGGCTTGCTTGGGACTTGAATGGCACGCTCGCTTGATTTGTTGCTTATTGCACTTGCTGGGAGCACTTGTTAGAGTTGTAGAACTTTCTGGCTTAAATGCTAGAATTCATGCTTGCTTGATGACGATCGTGTTTGCATGAATGCTCACTTGCCTTACTTAATGACTTTACACTCATTTGAAGGAATAGCCACACTCGCTTGATGTCGATCTCAACTTGCTTGATTGGTGTTAGAGTTGAACTTTTTTGGTTGCTTTGATGGTTGTTGCAATGAACTTCACTTTGGCTCACTCGAAGGTTTGAACTTTGTACTGTGTTTGATGCAAATTGCTTGAATGCATACTCACGCTCGCTTGCAGGAAATGTGAACTTGTTGCTTGTTTTCTTTAGAGTTAAAATTCGTGCATTCACTTGATTCTTCTTAAAGGAAGGGTGTCGAACACTGTCGAAAATGCACCCAAAAAAGCTTACAATGATTGTAATGACTGACTACAATGAATTCAATTTGACTCAATTCAAGACTTGGGTGTCAGTTTCAACCGAGAATTCACCCTTACAATTCATTGTAATTTGAGTTTGATTACAAGTTCAATAATGTTGATGTAGACTATGCTCTGAAATGTTGAAGTTTACAGATTCATTAACTTGATTGTAGTGATGTAGACTTTTCTTTTAAATGTTGGAGTTTGCAGATTCATGAACTTGATTGTATTGAGCGAATTTGTTTGTTGAGGTAGAATGCCGATGTTGAAAACTTTGATTATTTGTTGTAGTGACACAAATGCATGTGTTGAGCTTAATTATCCTTCCTTAAAGCTATTTTGTTACAAGTGTTGTGCTTTCTTGCATTGAACTTTATGTGTGTTAAATGAGATCATTTATGTGTCAAAACTAGACACAAATCATAAGCAAAAAACATGAAGCATGCACCATCATCAACACACTCTTCGTGTACCTAAGACCCCCTTATTCAATTTCGGGTGGATCTAGGACACAATCACCACAAAAAATGATATCTTTATTAAACTTTGGAGTACATAATCACTCAGCTTCAGAACATCTTCATGGAATCATAATTTTAGAACTTTTTGAAAGAAAAATGTCTTAAAAAAAAAACTAACTCAGCTCTCTTTGAATCACAATAACAAATTTCACTTGACTTGTATCACTCCAAATTTTCAAAAAAGAAAGCAGCTTATCTCTCCAATTATCACTCAAAAAAAATATTTCAAATTAAAAATCTCACCTTATCACTCCATTACAAAACACCCCTCTATTTTGAAATGCCACTTTTAAAAAAAGCATACATAATGACTAGCACAAGTATTCTTTCATAAACTCCCATTAATTTCTTTTGTTGGTGAAGTTCCTTTTAAAGAGTGAATTAGCTTTTGTAAAATCCTCCTACGTGGCCACCCTGTTCTGAAAAACCTAAAAAAGTCAAAGAAGATTTTCACAAGTTTATAAGATCATTAGCAGTGACTTTGACCAAATACACCACAGCTGCTGAGAAACCCAACGCAAGGCACAGGAAACACCTCAGTCGGGAAGTGGCCGCCAGTATTCAGTCATTCGCTGATTCGATTCTGAAACTCCAGAGGGCCAAGATGGATATGTTTAAAGATTCCGAGCGGCTACGAGCCGAGATGGAGGCGAGGAGAGTTGATATGGAGTTGAAGAGAATGGAGATTATTATGAATACGTAGCTAGAGATTGCAAAGCCTTTTCCATAAAGACGAAGAAGAAGAAACTTAAGAGGAAGCCCAATACTTCAGAGTCATTGGAAATTGCTTCTCCCAACAACAATGGCAAGCAATAACAGCAGTGTTCTTCTTCTATCATGGTTCATCCGCCCCATTTTATTCCAACCACCATTGCGGTCCCTGTGGTTTAGTGCATTTGACACCAAGAGTCCTGTAGCAAAAATTCGGCAATCTTATCATATTTAATCCATTGCGCTATGTTCTAGAAGCTCCATTCAAATGCAACGCAAATTGCGCCACTCCCATCACCGACTAAGTAGCTTACTGTTGACAAAACCTAGTCTACTCCATCATTTACATTTGAAGAGCGAGATGGTTGTTGAAAACATAGGTTCAATGTTTGAATGCCAATGTCAGATCATTTATGTTGCTCATTCTAGCTCAAAAATGACTATGCACCACAATGAAAGCAGGATGCAAGAGAGAAGCGTCGGTACTTGATGGATTGCTGAGAGAATGAAATGAATATGAATGACCAGACTCGAAACACTGGGCACAAGGTTTTTTACTCAGCTTGATGGCAAGAAATCACATGAAGATATGGATCATGAAAAGACGTCAATGCGGATGACACAAATTGATAGCTCAAATTAGGGCATCCAGCCACATGGAGAAAAATGGGATCGATGATCACGCTGGGAGAGAAAAAACCAAATAATCAAGAATGCAAATTCTGGTGAAAAATGAAGTTTGAAAAAATAATTGAACACTATAACTTTCGGATCTCTCCAAAACTTGACCTTGTCATAAAGAAGAAAGAAAAAAACAAGAGTTGTCAAGCCAGATTATATTGCCGAAATGTAAATTGAAGACACTGTCAAATTTCTTCCAAACAATGGCTGCATATGACATAGTTACAGAAGCATCAACGAACTGATATCGGCAAGGTCATTCATGGTAAAGAGCAACCCTAGCAACCTAAATTTTGGAACAACATGTTCTAAATCCCGATCATCATTATGAGCTGAAGACTGTCTACCACGATTGCAAGCATCCAGTTCTGAAAAACCTCAGTTCATGATATGGAATGCAATAACAATAGTGGTAATAAGATTTGCTGAAGAGAATGTCGGGGTGGGTGAAGATCCCGACATCAAAATAATCGTGACCTCTGGATGACCAGCGTCACTATAAGTGATCTTGGCAGTCTTACCACGCCTCTTCCTCATCAATAATTCTCTGGCATCCAGACTCGTGGAATTAATACATTATCAATCCACAAGAGAAAATACAGCACAAGAAGTTTAGTCTTTCACTTACAAAAACCATCAGCGAAAAATGAGAGCCAATGCAGCCCCCTCCTACACACAGATCACTGCGTGACTACAGCCTCCTTTGGTCTTCTCCTCGACTTACCACACACCGACAATATACCACATAGTCCCAGCCTCCTCCACGTATTTCACGTGAGAAACTTCGATTTCATGGAAATTTCAATGAAATTCGTAGAGATCTCCTCTAGCACTGCAATCCAAAGATGGATTCAATTTTGTAGTGATCAAGGTTCTCACACCATTGCCTTACGTTTCTCCCTCTAGGC
This sequence comes from Pinus taeda, assembly GCA_000404065.3. Classification (NCBI taxonomy): domain Eukaryota; kingdom Viridiplantae; phylum Streptophyta; class Pinopsida; order Pinales; family Pinaceae; genus Pinus; species Pinus taeda. The sequence goes on from APFE030178705.1 coordinate 73,262, forward strand.
CTTCTCCAAAATGCAACCGCCAGCAAATTACTCGTTGTTCGATCCACGATCAAGGTTGCGGAGCAGTGTCAATGCTTCTCAGCATCGCTCCTCAATCGATCGGTACAGTGGCAGGGCTTCGATATCCTGGAAATTCCACGGATACCATGACCACCGATGCCACCAATCCCACAACAAATCACCGCAACAAATAAGGCACTCGAGAAATCCGCATCTCTTAGCTACCTCGGTCAGATCCTCCAGTGATCAAACCGAAAGGCAACAATTCACCATCAGCTCTGATACCACATATTGAAAATGAAATTAACTCACACAGATTACAGAAAAGCACACATAAAACCCAGACACAAAATATGGGCAGAAAAAGGCAGAAGCCTCATGTATTCTCTCTCATTCTCTTTCTTTTAAAATAATTGAATATAGTGTTACAAATAAATATATGAGACACAGTGTCACAAGATAGTGTGTGCTATCTTAGACACCTTTGGTTGAGATAATTTCTCCTTTGGTTGAGATAATTTCTCACCAGAAACACACCAATATAGGAGTTACCTAAACTAACTCCTATCTTAGAGGAACAACCCAAGTGATGAGCTACAACAAAAGAGTGTTTCTTCCAAGTCATTCAACCATACCAATGAAGATAAATATGTTGATTCCAAATCACTCATCCAAACAACTTCAAGTGTCGAAATTGTTCCAGTTCAAATTTCTTCCAAACCCATCATCAAGCCCTGGGAAGAAATTCAAAATAACAAGAATTGACGAGGCTTAGGATATGTCACTGATGACACCAACTTACATATCCTAGATTATTACAAGCCAATTAAGTTCGTCAGTGTAGGATTTCTTGCACAACTCACCTCAACAAGTTCTAACAAAGATGCATAAAAATAAAATTGCACGCAACCTGAAGTTAAAGTCCAACCGAAGTGTTCTCATTGTCAAAGAACCGGTCATATGGAGCTTCTTAAAAAAATTTTAGTTACCAAACATAATGGATCAGAGTTTTGTGAAATTTCCCAAGGAGCATGGAAGACTTTACAAGCGTCCGCAACTGGTTAGACTTACACGTTTGAGATTTGTTAAATTACAAAATAAATTATTTGGAAGCATATTCAAGCTTCTACATCCTACAACGTGATGAACCTAAGGTTTTCTAAATGGTTAAAGTAATTTGGAAGCATGTTCAAGTTCAAACCTCGCAGGTAGATTCTTTGAAGATTCTTCAAATATCCAAATGAATCTAAAAGTACCTCCAAACTTTCACACTTGACGAGATGGATTCCTTGGAGATATGTTAAATCTATGAAGGAATCTAGAAGCTTCTTCAATCTTTTGTAAAAAATGAGTTCAATGTGTAGGAGATTTGTCAAAATGCCAAATGAATTTGGAAGTACCTCCAAATATTTTCAGTTGTTGAGGATAATTTCTTGGAGATTCATCAAATCCCCCAAGGAATTTGGAAATTTTTTCAAATTCCTACACTCAGATAGACCAATTTACTTGAAATTCATTAGATACCCCCAGGATTTTGGAAGTTGCTTCAATCTGCCGAAACTAGACAAATGGGGGTGTTGGATACTTGTTAAATCCATCAAGGAATATAGAAGATTCTTCAATATTTTGCAATCGTAAAGTAAAATTCCTCAGAGATTTTCAAAAATCCCAAATAAATCAAGAGGTACCTCTAAAATTTTACAGTCGTTGAGGATGATTCCTTGGAGATTTGTTAAATGACTAAGCCTTATCACTATACATATGAAACCACATAAAGCTCTCATACCATGATAAACAACAAGCTTTAGGTATTAGTGGGATATGTTTGAGATGGCTTTGATTAGGTTCTTTAATTTTACCTCAAACATCAGAAAATTGATGCCAAAATTCCTTTTGAACAAAACCAAAAGAGAGCTTGATTCAGTTACAGATCAATCCTTAAATACAACAAAGTTTACTTCATATATTATGCTTCAAGAATTTTATCTTCTTGATGGTTTTATATATGCCTTATATAAATGCACACGAGTTAATGGAATATTTCTATGAACCCCACTTTTTTCCTCAAAAGAGCCACATATGAAGCCCTTAAATAATTCTCCAAATTTTTGCCAAAATAATCCTTAGACTAGGTCACGAATCTACATTTAAACAATGAAAATGCCAACAAATAACAAATAGATATTTGCTAATGAGTGATTAATATATCAACAATTTTATGCCTCAGTATTGGATGAATCGAACATATGAGAAACCTCCTTTTCTAGAGCCGAAATAAAATAGTGCTATAGAAGGATCCGAGTATCAATACCACAGAGATTGACCTCTATTGAATTATGAAATAAGGCTTCAAAACTAGTGCGAATAAACCAAGAACCTTCTTCAATGAGTCTACCTGATATTCAAAGAGTTTCACATAGAGTGCTCCATGTTCAGTTTGAATTTTTGGCTCAGACTCGCCCTATCTCAGAGGGTTGAAAACTTATAGAGAAAGCACAATACCCCAACAAATCACCATGACCTGGAAAAAAAGAGGATAAACCCTAGATCTCCTTGAGATATTCTTGACTATTGAAAGTCTACCAATATAGAAAAAATTATCATGTTGAGTGCCTTAGATGCATTCAGGAAGGAGGCCAAATAGTCCACCTACAAGGGCTAAAAACTCCTTTGCAAATAACCTTCGATCTAGCTTCAAAACATGTCTTAGACTTACCTTAGAATAGGCCAAATGAGCTCAAAAAATGCTCCAAGATACTAGTGAATAACCATAAGAAAAATAAAACTAGAAAACATTCTTTAGTCTTTGACCTTCTTCAAATATTCAAGACTACTCCATGTTGCAATCCAAAAAACGATATCTCACTTAATGATTAATGAATCTTGCTTATTGGGAGGGAAGATGTGACCCGAAAGGAAGAAAGTTGACTTGAAAACTAGTTGGAGGCAATTTAAAATTTGAATTTCAAAAACTAATTTTGGAACCAAAATCCCTACAATGATTTTAATTGAATTTTTTGGGTATTTATCCATGATACTAATTGAATTTTAACTAGAATAGGATCAACTCAATTTAATTTAACTTTCTTTCAATGAACAAGAATGGCTTGTAGCATATCCTCTTGGGTCTTCTTTACAAAAAATGGGGCTCCAATCTTTAGAAAGGCGTAACTCACCAACCGTGAGGAATTAGTAGACATACCACCTACTATCAAAATCGACATGACGAAGATAATAAAAGATGATGATCCTGACCCCAAATAATTGTATCTTCCTTTTCATTTTGGTAATCAAAAGCAAGGCGTATTTTGGTTGCTTCTTAGGTTGACATCAATGACTACCATGGTTCAAAATTCTCCACCACCCCCAACTTGTCCCTATAAAACAAAAACTTCCCCTTTACTAAAGGATTGGTAAGAACATCTACTACCTACTCCTCTATGGAGATGTATTACAATCTCATAGCACGAATTTGGACCTTGTTTCTAATGAAGTGGCATATAATCACTATTTGTTTGGACCTATCATGAAAAATTAGATTGTCATAGAACTTAATTCAACTCTAATTGTCATAGTGAATCATAGTGGGCGCCATCTCAGGATCAAACAATTGTGTTAACATCTTGTGAAGTTGTATGGCCTTACAAATCATGAAATTCATTACCATGTACTCAACCTCTACTAAGATAAATTCGATTGAGTGCTTCTTTCTATTGTAGGATGAGATCGTAGATAATCCCAAGATAAAGTAATTTGAAGTATTTTTCTTGTTCGTTGCACTCCTTTCCCAATATGAATATATGTAGCACTCCAACTCCACTCCACCAAATCTAACATATCTCAGTCCATACTCCATTGTACCATGAATATAGCTAAGCACATGCATTTTCACCACACAAGGAACCCTCTTAGAATCCACCATGAATTGGATGAGTGTGCTCACAACACAACAGCTATATGTCCTAGCGTTGACCAAATATATCAAGGACCCAATCAACTATTTGTACGAGGTGGGAAGAAGAAATGCCAAATCACCCTCAGAAGTGCTCCATTTCTTTAAGTTGGTGGTCACAAGTGTAGACATGAACCTGCAATCTTCCATCTTATATCTCCTCATAATCTCAACTGCATATTTTCCCAACCCAAGGAAAATCTCTCACAATTGTTTTCATACATGCAATCCCTAGAAGTTATGCATAAAACCAATTTCCTTCACCTTGAACTCTGAAGCAAGGTCCTCCTTTCACATCCCAATGAGCCTCTCTCATCCCATTAAGAAAAGATCATCAACATAGAGTACCAAAATAAGAAGATCAACCTCAACAAGTACATAATACAAGTTTGGTTTTGCCTCATTTTTGGTGAAGCCCAATCCCAATAGGTACCCATCAATCCTAGAGTAACATGTGCAAGGTTTCTTGTTAATTTTGTTTAAGTCCTTTACTTTTCATACATGCGACTCCCTCCCATGCATCTCAAATCCTTGAGGTTGCTCAATATACACCTCTTCCTAAATTTCCCCATTAAGTAGGTAAATATTCGCATACATATAATGAATCTCGCACACCATCTTTGAGGCAATAAATATAGCTACCTTGATAGATGCATATTTTGCAACGAGTACAAATATTTCCTTATAATCCACTACCTCCTTTCGGGAGAATCCTCTTGCCACAAAGCTCGTTTTTTATTTCTCAATACTACCATTCGTTGCATACTTGACCTTGTAGATGTATTGATAAGTGACCAAGGACTTCCCCATAAGCCTTGCTACAATCTCTCACACATAGTTCCTCATGATAGGACTATACTCTTCCAAAATTTCTTTCCTAAAAATTATGGGTATGCTACCTCTTTAAAGGTAAAAGGCTCAAACTCATTGATGTTGCTCACCAAGGCCACAAAATTGGAAAATATGGTTGGTCATCTATTCTCCCTGAAAGTATTGCTAGGATAATCTACAAGGTCCTCCTTAGCACCTCTCAATGTCTACTTATCCTATATTAGACTCCTCATAACAAAGTTGAACGAAACATCTTGCTCCTCCTCTTGATTAGAAGATTGTGTCCATTTTGTTGGTGTTGTTGGTTCCTCCCCAATCTTCGAATAATCACACTCCCAATCCTTTTCCATTGCTAGGAATTTCTCATGCGGCCTTCTAAAGGTGCTACCCTCTTCAAATCTAGCATCTCATTTAACTATTTTCTTCCTCTGTGTCAGAATGTAGACCTTCTACTCCTTTGATATCTCAGTGTATCCAACAAAAATCCATCTCTCAAACGAGGGCTCTAGATTAGTCATGTTCTCAGAAGGAATATGGACATACATTGGACTTAGAAATATACAAAAGTTGTTCACCTCTTATTTCACTCTTGTAAAGCCTCCTCAAGAATATTGTACTCCACTACCTTGTGAGGAATCGTGTTATTTAGGTACATTGTTGTGTTGCAAACCTCCTCTTACAAGAACATAGGTGGATCCTGATCATGGATCATGCCCTTATCTACTCCAACTATACTCCTATTCTTCATTGTCACTCCACTTTGTTGCAAATTATAGGGAACTGATAGCTCTTTCTTGATTCCTGCTTCCCTACATAAATCATCACCTATCACCTCTTTAGACTAAGTCGTTTTATTTTCTAATTAATTAGTAATTTTTTTTTTTAAAGTATAAATTTTAATTATAAAGTTTAATACTTACTCAAAAAAAATTTAAAGAAATTAATTTTACTTATATATATATTAAAAAAAATGAAAAAAAACTAAAATTTATAAATATTATTTTGTATTAAAGAAATATATTAGTTAAAAATTTTATTGGAGAACAAAAAAATGTGATTTATAATTTCCATTTTATTATATTCAATTATTATATTAATATTTTAAAAAACTAAATAAATTTCTAATATTTATTAAAGCAATAAATCCAAAAAAAACTTGAAACACATGGAATACAATTTTCATTATAACTCAAAAATACATAAAAGTTACATGAACCCTAACATATTCGAGAATATAATTTCCATTTTTATTTAAAAATACATACAACATCCATATATAAGAGAACTAAATCTGATAACAGGCCCCATTTCACCTACACATGAACACAAGAGACCATTGTTTCTTTGTAATCAATAAAAACATGAAATGTACATCAAACCAAAACTTAATGTTTGTTCACGTTCGAAAAGACTGGTCTAAGCGGAGAAGAGGCATATTGAGAAAGAAACTAAAATTGAAATACATGCACATATTAATGAGAAAGTGATTACAATTTCAAGACATGCATAACTTAGTAGCCACACATTTATTCAAGAAGTAAACTCTAATAGAGACTAGAACAAAAAATGACAAGAGGGATACATTATCTCCATAAAATAGACAAACTAAAACTTGAGGCGTTGTTCCATGGGCAAAAGGAGATGGGGCAAAGCAAATAAGATTCATGTTAAGAATACAATCAAAATGACAATAAATGCACATCTTAGTAACCACCAACAATAGTCCCCACGATCTCTCTATACAAAAAACCTTCTTCTGTAGTTCAACAATAGAAATCACCAACTCTTTGTCAATCTTCCATCTTGAAGACAGTTGCGTAGTAGAGAATTTCATTCTTGTTTATGTTGCCTTTCAAGTTTGAGGAGCTTGAATCGTCGACGAATTTGTGAAGGATGACGACTATGATCATTGTTGCGGAAAAAATTGTCAAGAAAACAAGGGTCGACAGAACGAGCGTATTCCACTAGACATCACACCTAATTCTTGACTCCTTGGTTTGATGCACACAAGAAAATATGGCAACGAAAAGAGCTCCCTGGAAACCAACAAAAATCATGGATATCTTGTATATGGCGTTGCCACAGTTGTTATATTCTGCTCCTATCATAGAAAATTAAATAAATTCAGTAGTCATGGCATTCTGGTGGACATCAACTACAATGATGGGGGATTTGATTTTACAGGGAGGCAACACCATCTTTTTCACCATAAAAGGGTACCAATTGCATTGGAATCACGTGATAATAACTAAGCTATAAAGACACTAGAGATGGAGCCAAAGTGGAGAAATGCTTATATGACCAAAAGCAATTGTTGTAGGAGAAACAACAAATGATGTAACCTCGCTTTTCATCTAAAGGTATTCAGTTTTGTGAGCCTCGTACAGGTGGGGCAAGTAGACACCCACAAAAATTATATATTTATATAAATAAATCATGGGCTAACTTTAGGTATAAAATCCATACATATATTCACAGTTACATGTATGTCTCATGTAGGATATCAAGTAATTATAATATTTTACATCTGCTAGAATATAGCATACATGAACATGAGACGATGCTCTGAAGTGAGTCTGAAATCCACCAAAGCACATAATAAAGAGAAATAAGTACCTTCCCAGGTGACAAGATTGAGGTAAAGGTATATGATATTGGTGCAATTGTTGTAGAAGCGGGGAAGGCATAAATTCTTTGTGAAGCCACCTTCTACTAAAGAGTTAGTTGACATCCCCATTTCCATCCTGTCCACCCCACAGGCGTTGATGAATTCACCCCAAGGCATGGGCTTTCATGTAGTACTCTCAAATTTAAAATTTTGAATTTCAAGTAAAAGATTGTTCTGCAGTCGTGCCTTAATTGAGTCGTCCTAGAAGAACAATGGCCACGACTCATTGTCACACCTTTGAAACATGAAAACCAGCATAGTAGAGACAAAGGAGTTGTCAAGAAATTAGGATACTTTCCATGCTATGTATGAGCATCATCCATGGAAAGACCCCATTCATCACCAAAAATTTGCATTATATACTACTCCTTTTCAAAATTCAAGTGTCCGACAATGAGAAAGGATGCCACATGGCTCTCTACATAGGCCTCCCATGTCCGAACGCCATGCCTATCATAGTCGATAGTTTATGCCTGGTCACCATGCACAGTAAAATATTCCACATGGCCACCCAAGTCCCTATGATGTCACCCACTCTCTTCCCAATGCCGCATGTCACTCCAAATTTTTATAAAACCAAATAATCCAAACATTCCACCATTTTATTCAAGTTGTCTCATTGTTATAACAACACTCTCACCTAAAAAATTAAATCATTTTCATTAACCCTCAAGCACCAACTAAGTAGTTCTAACCATTGTTCCTACTCCCACTACAAATGTGACCTTTGTGATTCATTCTTGTGCTTAAAACACTTGAAAATTTCAAATTTCAAACCCAAAATTGCATGCTCCTCAATGAAACTCTTTTGACTAGTAAATCCTAATTTTAATAGATGAATTTGAGTTTAGGGTCCAATTCATTTGTTCTATCTGGCCGTGAGACAAATTACGGTGAAAATTATTTGAATCTGATGTTACATTCACTTGCAAAACCCTAAGTCTTGATGCTTGCATGCGTCGACTTGTTCATACCTTCATAAATTTTAAAGATACGCTCTCGAATCAGTATCCAATCATTGTTTCCACGTGGCATACCTTTCTTGGCTCCTTGAATCACCCAAGACTCTCATCTTTTTCCCCATCACCCCCTTTTCAACTAGTCAATTTTTAAGCTAAATTCAATATTTTCTAAATGGAAACATCTTCAACAAAAAGTTCTACTGATGTCTAGGATAAATGGAAAAGCAAGGAACCAGACCTCATGGATGAACATGAAAACATTCAGGATCCTCTTTTAAGCACACAAGACATGAAAGGGGATATCAAAGTGGTGTTGAACACCAGTGAAGTGCTAAAAAATGACACAACATGCACGCATCTTGTCTACTCTATGTTGTTCTTCCATAGGTTTTCAATTTCCCAAAAATGGTGGCCTAGTACATGACAAAAGATACTTGGCAGAGAAAAGGATAATTACATCACTCCAATATGGAAGAGAAATAATTAGAGTGACTTTATAGTCGATTTCAACTATGTTTCCATTCCTTGAGAGTTTCGGGTTACAAAGACTAAATATAGATGATATAGAAGAGAAGTGGACCATCATGGCACCATATGCTAGCAAAAAGAAAGCAACAATTGTCTCCGAAAAAGAATGGTACCTCCTTTATATCAACCTTCTTATCACATGTCAATATTTCAACCTATTCCAGTAGTATCTTTGTCCATGATTTACCAAGTGCTGAGGTATCGACACTGATATCCATGTGACCAAAACTATCCTAGGTCTCTTGGAATCCTTGCATCACCCGTCTACTAAAGATTGTAGCCAATTTGATTTTTCTTAGTTCTTATTAGATGAAATATGCTCCCATATTATAGAATTCGAGGAATGAAAATCCTTCCATTACCAAACCTATTTATTTCATTTGTTTAGCCATCAACAACATCCCTACCTTAAGAATGTGAACCACAGGCTGGTTGATGAATATAAAGCCATGTGACCAATTTACAGATGGTTACCCGTGGTCCATAAAAGAAATGGTAATAGAGGCCCTTTTCATTGCATGTCCTCATTCATGTCCATGGTATACATCCTCTTGCATGGTCAACCTATTCCTAAACTCCCTCCTTTACTTCTGGAGACACTACAACTCATTGCAGATACCCGCATCAATGACTAGTACCTCTTGAAGGACTACATTGTGATTAGAGTATATCGTTTTGAGGGATAGCCGTATCAACAGCCTTCATTCCTCTCAGCTCGAATCTTTTCTTTGGAATATACGTGGCAGAGATTGACTACTGACAAGGTTCACTTTGTCTCAAGGAAAGAACTAGTTACATTACATATCTTTTGAAAGACGTGTTGAAAAATGCAACAAGAAAATCCTAATTTAATTTTATCCTTGAATTAAGTTAGGAATTAAATTCTAATTTGAATTCTCATAACAACTTGTAATAGTTAACTAATGTAATTTTACCTCATTGGCTCAATTAATTCGGGTTGGGAGTCTATCTAGAGTCATGTAGAGTGGTTCTTAAATTTTAGGGGCCCAGGTTGAGTTCTTTTGAGTTGTAATTATTTAGTTCATTTTAACTGAATTCAATTTAGTTAAACTAGTTCAAACTGAGGAATTAGTGGGAGATCCAGTAGTGGGGTGTAACGTGTAGTAGTGGGGTCTCACCAACATTGCTCAACCAGTAAAATGAAGATCTCATGCATGTCAGATCAGAGAAAGACCCAATTCAGATTAAAGTTCACAGACAATGTACTATCAATTGTAAAATCATCTAAATTAAACCAATGATGCATGCAATTAGAGGAAGGCCTATTAATGGATTGCATAGTTATGGATAAAGAATTTCCCAATTAAATATGGGCTAATTCCTTAGGAAACTGTGCAAGTAAATAAGATCTTGGTAGACAACATATTTGGCTACGTATTGGATGGAGCATGCTTGTGAAGCAATGAGATAGATTTTGATAGTGCAGAGTTTGTTCAATCTTGAGCAAAGCATTGTAATATTCTCAAATTTTCTGATTAATGGAATAATAGATAGTAGTGGTTTTTAGTTGTGGCTTTCCCATAAAATTATTGTGTTATGTTTGATTGAATTCTTTCTTTTTCTTCTTTGAGATTTCATGAATCAACTATTTTTTCCGCTCATGAGTAGAGTAGATTCAAGTCAATTGTTTTAGCATATTACAATTTGCATTTTGAATCTACAAGGAATTTATACATGGTATCGGAGCTGAAATCACTATAGAAGAGGAGAATACAAGCTTGTCTTTTGTAGGAGATATCAAATTTGCAACATCATACTTTATAGGCATCAAATTGTCATTCTATGGATTGAGGATTGAATATGCCCTTGAGGGAAATTCAAACTACATTGCTTGGGAGGACAGGATGGAGGCACTATTGGAAGACAACAGGATTAAGGGATTCATAGAAAATGATATTCCTAAGCCTCAAACAACTAGTGCTCAAGATCTGTTAGAGTGGAGAAAGTGTGTGGAAAAGGAATGAAGGATTATCCTACAAGGAGTTTGAGATCATATTGTCTCGAAACTCCATGGTAAGGAAACTCCATTTTCAATGTGGAACACCTTGACGTACCTGTTTCAAAACAATAGTGACCACAGGAAGCTGGAAATGAAGGACAAGATCCAAAATATCAAGATGGACATGTGCGATACAATACTAAAGTACCCAACCAAGTTCACTCAATTTCGAGATGGGCTTCAAAGTGTCAGTATTATAGTTACTAAAGAGGATCTGGTGAGCCTAACACTTCTAAGATTTCCCAGGAGTTGGCACAACTACCACGACTCAATTAACGGGAGGGAGAAGCTACTATAGTGGGAGAGATTGTGGTTCGACTTGCTACAAGAAGAGATTTTACTGAATACCAGACATTTATCCTTGTCCAAGAATGATGATGAGGAGAAATGTGCCTTTTCTACAAAGGCAAAGAAAGGGAAGGGGAACTCATCCCATCCAAATCAAATTCCAATCCGGGCAAAAAAAATGACATGTCAAATATTAAATGCTTTCAGTGTCACGAGCCAAGACATTATCCCAGAACGTTTCCACACAAGAAGGTTGTTAAGAATCCCTTAGGAGGAGCCATAGATGAAGCTCTTGCTTCTCAATTTGAATTGGATTTCACCCTCATCACTTGCATGGTAACATCTATGATGGGTAGTGTTTGGTACCTAGATAGTGAAGCCTCATTCGATATGAGCAGAGACATAGATTTCTTTAATGAGTTGGAGGAGAAGGACCTCCATATGCACATAGAGATGAGAGATGATGAGAGGTATAGAATGACCAACATTGGTATTGTTACCTTTTAGAGGGATTATAGTACTCCTCTCACATTAAAATATGTCATGTATGTTCCAGGTTTGAAGAATAATTTGCTTTCAGTTGCCAAGTTGGAGGACCATGGCTACGATGTGATATATAGAAAGGGGAAGGCTTTCCTTCATCACATAGCCTCAGGATAGATGAAGTGGATCAGGGTTCAAGTGAAGGACCTCTACAAATTGGATGTAGAAGACTGCACTGCTTTAAGCACTAAACCAAAGAAGGTTCGCAGCCAAGACATGAGTGATTTGTGGCATATAAGATTAGGTCACTTGCACCACGGAGCTTTGAAAATCATGCAGAAAATTTCTACAAGTCTTCCCAAGGGTACACTAGAGTAGAGAGACACAGAAAAATGGTGTAAGTTAGTGAAATACACCAAATCTTGATTTCATGATAAAGGCAATCGAGCCTAAGTGATCATTGATCGAGTTCACTCAGGTGTGTGTACCATTCTTCACAGCATCCACGGCCAAGCACAAGTATTATGTAATATTTATTGATGATTTTTCCCGTAACTGTTGGATTTTCTTCATGCAAAAGAAAGATAAGACATTTGCTAATTTTTGTGAATTTAAAGCACTTGTCAAGAAAGATACTGGAAGAAAAGTTAAATATCTCATAAGAAATAACAATAGATAACATGTGTCGAATGGATTCAAGAACCTTTGTGCATCAGAAGGCATTGAAAGGGAGTTAATAGAAACTCATAACCCATAGAATAATGGGGTGGATGAAAGGAAGAACAAAAGTATAGAGGGAGAGGCACGAGCAATGTTACATGATCAAGACCTACCATTGCACTTGCAGGATGAAGCATGCAACACAACTGTTTATTTACAGAACATAAGCCCTCATCGAATTCTTAGGATGATTAGACTAGAAGAAGTGTTTTTAGGTAAGAAAATAGGTGTGGGACACTTCACAATCTTTGGTTCATCAATCTACTCTCATGCTACCAATGATGGATGGAAAACGCTAGAGCCAACATCTCATTTGGACATATTTTTTGGGTACAATGATACACCTCACAACTATTTGGTGTACATGGCATTGAGAATGATGATAGTGGTTTGTAGAGATCTGAAGTTCGATGAAGAGAGGGCCATGATATTTTCCCTTTAGAGGGAGATTCAGTTACATGCATATGAGGAGCTTTTAGCTCCAAAGAAGGAACCTCAAGATGATGTGAAACAGCTACATGCAGAGGAGTAGAGAGTGTAAGCATCAAATCATGCAGAGACTTTCGTATATGGAAGGAAGTGCAGCAAAGAGGCTAGCATATTAATGCATGATGCTAGAGAGAATATGGGAGCATCCACATCACAACACAAGCAGAGGAGGTCACTAGATGAGTACTTTGGCTACATGGTTCTTATGAGAAAGAGTGTCAAGGTTGAGCCATCCTCATTCGAGGAAGGAGTGTAGCAACCAGTATGGGTTGATGCCATGGTTGAGGATTATGACTCTGATATCAGAAATAATGTTTGGGAAGTTGTCCCAAGAATAGCAAACAAGTCAGTGGTGAGTTATAAATGGATTTACAAGTTAAATAAGGCAACATATGGGATTTTGGAGAAACACAAGTCCACATTTGTGGCCAGAGGGTTCTATCAGGTGGAGGGAATTGATTATGATGAGACCATTTCTCTAGTAGGAAGGTAGTCATCAATTAGATCTATTCCAGCACTGTCAACACATATGGGATGGAATATGCATCAGATGGATGTGAACATAAAATTCATCAATGCAATGATTGAGGAAGAGTTATATATTGAGCATCCAGAAGGATTTGGTACCTTCAACAAAGAGTCACATGTGTGCACCGTATGGACTAAAACAAACACCTCGTGCTTGCTATAGCAGGATTGAAAACTATTTCATTGAGTTGGGCTTCACCAAAAGTGAAGCAGATGTGAACCTTTACCATATTTTGGTTGAAGGTGAATTGTTGATTATAGTATTATATGTCAATGATTTGATTCTGACAGGTGACGAGAAGTTGATAAAATATTACAAAGAGGATGTTGCAAGAGAATTCGAGATGAAGGAATTGGTGCTCATGCATTACTTTATTGGTATGAGGTTATGATGATGATATTCTGAATAAGTTCCACATGGAGAGAAACAACCCCATGAAAATGCCTCTAGCAGGTAACTAGGCGAAGGAGGATGCTACTTCAGGAGAAGTAGTGGAGGCTACTATTTATAGAAATCCTATGTGTTCAGTTATGTATTTGGTGAACACATGAACGAACATGTATTTTGCAGTTAACCAGCTTAGTAAACCCATGGTTAATCCAATCAAACTTTATTTGAAGGTATCTAAACATGTGTTGAGATAACTTAGAGGCACCACTCAGTTTTCTATTAGGTACAGATGGAAAGAGGGAGTGAATCTTCAACGCTTCACGGATTCATATTGGGCACGGAGTCCATCCGACAAAAACAGAAAATTAGGCTGAATCTTTAGTATTGGGTCAGTAATAGTTTCTTGGTAAAACGGGAAGAAGAGATCATATGCATTCAGTTCAACAGAAGAAAAGTACATGGCTGCTAGTCAAGAAGCTTGTTAGGCTATCTGGATGATGAATATCCTTGTTGGGTTATCTAGCCAACAAATGGATCCTCTAGTGATTTACCGTGACAATAATATTTATATCAAACTCTCTTAGAACCAATTTTTCATGATTGGTCCAGGCATATCGACATCCGGTATCACCACCTATGAGATTGTTTGTAGAGGACAGACCTGTTGCTAGAGTACATTCCTACAGAGGAGAAAGATGTAGATATTTTGACATCAGCATTTTTAAGATGAAAATTTGAGTTTCAAAGAGGCAATATCGGGGTAGAAGATAATCCTTTTCTTGTTGAGAGGGAGTGTTGAAAAATGCAACGAGAAAATCCTAATTTAATTTTATCCCTGAATTAAATTAGGAATTAAATTCTAATTCTAATTCTCATAGCAACTTGTAATAGTTAAATAAGTTAATTTGACTTAGTTTGATAAGTTAATTCGAGTTGGGAGTCTATATAGAGTCATGTAGAGTGGTTCCTAAGGTTTTAGGGGCCTTGGTTGAGTTCTTTTGAGTTGTAATTATTTAGTTCATTTTAACTGAGTTAAACTAGTTCCAACTAATGGAGGAATTAGTCAGAGATCCAGTAGTGGGTTGTAACTTATAGTAGTGGGGTCACACCAACACTACTCAACCATTAAAATGAAGATTCACTCATAATTAACTCATGAATGTCAGATCAGAGAAAGATCCAGTTGAGATTAGAGTTCATAGACAATGTACTATTAGTTGTAAAATCATCTAAATTAAACCAATGATGCATGAAATAAGAGGAAGGCCTATTGATGGATTGCGGAGTTATGGATGAGGAATTTCCCAACTAAGTACAAGTTAATTCCACAGGAAATTGCATAAGGAAGTAGGAGCTTGGGAGGCAATAGATTTGGCCAAGTATTGGCTGGCGCTTGTTTGTGAAGAAATGAGATAGATTGTGATAGTGCAGATTTTGCTCGGGCTTGAGAAAAGAAATTTTAATATTCTCAAATTTTTTTATTAATGAAATATACATATTGCAGGGGTTTTTAGCTATGGATTTCCCCTTATTATATTATGTGTGGTTGAATTCTTACCTTTTCTGCTTCGTGAGTTCATCGATCAATTATTGTTTCTATTGATGATTAGAGTAGATTAAAGTCAATTGTTTTAGCATATTACAATCTACAGTTTGAATCTATAAGTAATTTCTACAATAAGAAACTATTTTATGTGAATTCAAGGAATTCTCTAGATATAATGGAGAATATATTAGAATTTTTTAACTTCTCAAAAGTTGGAGACCAGAGATGTGATCCGTAAAAAATTATCTATGAGTTGCGAAAGGATAAGGATTGATAAAATACTAAGCATGACCAAAATCCTATAATACAAGTGTGTGTGAGTAAGGCTACCTTAGAATATTTCAATGCCATCCTACATCCTACTAAGTCAATTTTCTCTCATCTCTCTAGGCAGAAGCGAGGAACTTTTGAACCCATCGAGGTACATCAAGGAGGAGAATCAAGCTCAAAGAAACCTAGGACATATAAGGTTCTTAAGGATGAGGAAGATGAAGATGATGAAGAGATGAAGTCCCAAGCTCTGATTATATACAAGAACTAGGTGTTCGCCCCTTCAAAACAAGCATTCACTATGGAAACATGGTCGTCTACCATCTCAGAATTAGCGGCAAAAACATTAGGAGTAGTGTCTAAGCCTAGACGCATGTCAATCATAGAGACATTCATAGGGAACTACTAAATAAGCATCTAAGGAAAGGAAAATATATATATCAGAATTGCAGAAAGCTAGCTTATTTCTCCTACGAAGCTCAAGAATGCTTTGGATTATCACAAGGGCATTTTTAATATGGAAGTGTTTCAACCGAAGGTAGAAATCACAATGTGCATGTTGTATTACCATGTACATCATGTTTCCTTAATTTCAAACAATATCTCATTTACTAACATCATGGATTTGAAATTTCAAGTGACGCATCTAGTGCACAAACAAATGCACCGAACCAATGCCACAACCAAGAAGCTACAAGTTATGTATACCAAGAACAATGCTCAATTGAAGTAATGGAAGATAATCAGATAGGACAACAAGATAAAGGTAAAACACCCGAAAGATAGAATTATACATTTTGCTACATATCCTAAATATTTCCAGAAATACGAAGAGTTGTTTGAAGAAAAGAGGAGAGAGAATGCTTCCATGAGGAATCAACTCAAAATCCTAGACAGACATCCTATGCAAACGATAGAGCTGGCCATAGAGGAAAAGGAAAGTGTAGAGCTAAAGGTAAATCAACATGAAACCCTCACGATCATAACACACTACTAAAGGAATAGATCAAGGGATAAAGGAAACGATAAATGAGACCATACAGTCACAACAAAATCCAGGAATATTGATAGAGAAAGTAGTGTCCTTGAAAATATCTAAATATGAAAAGTAGTTTCAGGCCTTACTTATATCTCGAGATGTAAAATTGAAGGTCAAGGAGAATGAGATTAAAGGTAGTAAGATAGATATGTATCGAGCCCAGGAGTATGGTAAAAGGGTTGAGGAAAATTTAAATGTTTTGAGAATAAAAAACCCAAAAAAATTAACCTTTAAAACAACTAGAAGAAGCATCTCAAAAAATTTCACAAAGTTAGTAGAAAAACAATGGGGACACTTGGAGGTGATCCAAGAAAAAATAGAAATTGTCAAGTTAGATTGTAGAGAAATGAATGCATTTAAGAACACCATTGCAGAAAATCTAGAAAAAAATGAAATGATTATAAAATATGTCAATCGAATGACAAAAATAGATGTTACAAAGGTAGAACTGAATAAAGCTCACCTAGTGGCCAGTGCTAATCAGTTGAAGAGAAAACATAAATTAGTAGTGTTGGTGGAGAAGAAAGAAAAAGACATGTTGAATAAGGTACAAGTCTTAAAAAGTAGGTGTAAAGTGTTATATAAGAGAAATTTCCCACATTTATTTGATGGGCTTGTAGATGTATACACTAAAGATACCCTCATGAACAGTCTGAATGCTATTAAAGAATACCAAATAGGATTTGGAAAAGATGATCATCCTTTACAATGAAATAATATAGTGAACTTATACGAAGAACATTTTGAGCCCTTGTTCATGCTAAAGCACATCTTTAAAGAATTGGGAAAGGTGGTTTAAGACCTAGTCACAAGGAATGCCAATAGAGGGAGGTTCAACCTCAAAGCCCCCACCAAAAAAATCGACATAACAACATTTGTGGATTTAATGGTTAGAACTTCCATTGACATCAACGATACCACTAACACCTTTGGCAGAACACCCAAAATAGCACGTGAATCAAGAAACATCCAATAAGAAGAGAGAAGGTATAGTGCATAGTCGAGAGAGACAATTAAGAGCTATTAAAGCCAAATCTGAAGGGACCCATTCCATAATTAGTAGGTCTTTCAAGAATATTATAGAAGAAGTTAGTGACATTGAAGCTAGCAGTTATGTGAAGAATACTAGTTTCTTTTTCAAATACCACTAGTGGTTTAGGGTGAGGTATTGGTTTTCGAGGGCCTATGGGCCTGATTTTGTATTTTAAAGGGGCGGGGGGGGAATTTGGGTTGTAGGGAAACTCTGTCAAAACTTATGGTAATTGCTAGGAGGACTTGAAGTTATTCAAAAGAGGAATTATTCAATTACCATTGGGCTATCTATCCTTGCTTTCATGTAATTTCAGATACACATTTCATATTTTTAAGTTTGCTACAAATGAATATTGTTTTATGTAATTTTCTTGGAAAATTGTGTCATGAACGTGATCTATTATGTGAATTGTATGGAATTGTTGAAGTGAAATAAATTATGACATTATTAGGATGGTTTGTTTTAGTTTTGAAAAATTTATCAAGGTGGTTTGAAGAGTATCTTGGTTTCTTTGATATGTTTTTCAAGGGTTTAACATGAAATGACAAATTTTCAAAATTTTGTGTGTCCTGGTGAATGAATTCTTAATTTCTTAGCTACCCACCTGATTTTAAATAATTTAAAGGAAATATTAATTGCTCCTTTAAATATGCCAGGATTTGTTCTTCACTTTCACCCATATTTTACATTTTCAACTCTCTATGTCAAACTTAAGGGTCATTGTTAAACACACAGATGAATGATGAACACAAGTTAAGATAAATCATTCTTGTGCACTTTTATTCACAAAGATAATACATATAATTCATCCCTATGACTATTTGTTTGATATTCCATGGTCTCTTAGATTCAAGTGACTATTAACATTCCACTACACCAACCCTTAGTGGATGAGCTATCCATGGTTATCCCCGTTAATCTAAATGGATATATACGAGTCCAAGAAGAGAGATGTGATAAAAATGCAAATATGCATGGAAAAAATTAGTTAAATATGTTATAAGAATTAATGGTGGAAGGTGGGAGAACCTGAGGTCTGAACTAGTGATGGTTTAAGGATGACCACCAATACTCGAATTGTTAGTGCAATTCCTGCAACAGTTCCCAATTTCCAAAGAAGTTGTTAGTATTCTACTAGAGGAAGTGTCCCTAATTCTTTGAAGAGGGAGACCATCAAGGTCTCAACATGGAATTTTTAGTGTAGTTATTAGAATAGTTCCAAATATGGCAAGAAGTTATTAGTCTTCTAGAAGAGGAAGTGTCCCTAATGTTTTGAAAATGGATACCATCAACCTAAAAAAGTGAGATCTCAACTTGCAGAAAAATGAGAACCTCAACTTGAAAAGGGAGGTCTCAATATAGGTGTTTTAAGGAAGTCCACCAACTAAAGGCATCCTCATGTGGCATTTCTCTATCTCTGACTACAACTCTGAATTTTGGTATGCCTATCTCGGGCTATAGGCTTATCCAGCAGGTTCAACCTGTGGCTCAGGCTCGCTTGATGTATCTTTGAAGAATGTAGATTATCAATACCCCCTGTCAAATACAAGGTGAGAATATGAAGAAAACTCAACTGCAATAATTTTTAATATTTGAGAACAATCCCTGTTGTATGAGTTAAATATCTTCTTGGTCGTTGAAGCACATTGTCAAGAAGAAATCCATCCAAGGTGAATCTTTGTTTTGGTACGAGGCTAATTTCTAAAGCAACAATTTGAATGATCAGTGTGATGACCATAATTCTCACATGAATGAAGATCAAAGTAATAATCTTTCACATGGTTAACTCTGTCAAAATGTTGGCATATGGAAATCTGTAGTTGAGGAGGAAGAGGAGCAGGTGAAAATGAGTTATCTTGAAGAAAGCAAACACTCTGAAATTTGATGGGTTTCACATAATATGGAGTGTGAAAGGAAACCTTATTATATCCAAAAAAAAAAAAAAAAAAAAAAAAAAAATCATGTTGTTGACAAGCTCTTCCCAAATTCTGATGATGGGATGAGGAAGTGCAAACTAAACTTCTGCATCCACATGTAATTATTCTTCTTAGATGGCCATTAGAACTTAACTTTACTCACTTTATCACTCGCTAGTGGGAATCTATTTCAACCTAAAATAGAGGATTTTTTTGAACAAAAACAGTTCATAATGATTCAAGATGCAAAAGCTCAATCTGTTCTTGTGCATTTTTGCAAATAGGTTTTAATGTTAGAGAGAGAGGTTTTTATTTTTATTTTTATAGTACTAGACTCAATAGTGGAGAGTATGAGACTATCTATAAACTGTAATAACTTAGTAATTCCATCCATTTAGTTATCTCATGCTAAAAAAATGAGAAGATAATGAGGAAATAATATCCATTTTTACTCTCAAGATATTAAGGAGAGAAGACTTCAAATATCAAAAAGGATATGAACAATATTCTAGATGAAATAAGTGTAAATATAGTGACCAAGAAACTAGTTCTCACACACAAAAATGATACCTTATCATTTCTTCTTATGCTTGTTCCAAATTAGTTGTTAAATGTACTTAATCTCTATTTGATCATACATATCTCCCATGGAAATTTTTTTGACATCAACATGCCATTTATCCATTAATAAGAAATAATATATGGGTCCTCACGACATACAAAATTGACACTCTTTTCAACCATCCTTTGCGAAAACAACTTGGAATGTTGAATGGTCAAGAGGTGGCAGGTCCTTTGATTTCCAATTCTTCAACTATGACCGATTTTTCTACCTTTCATATGTAGAATGAAACCAACCATCACTAAAACTTTTCATAGATTATCACTCTCATAAATAAATTCCATCATTAACTAATGAATTTAATATGAAAAATCAAAGAAAAAAACTATAACATTGAACAATTGCTAATCCTTCATTTTGCTATGCTACTCTCCCTGAGTTTATGTCGGGTTCACCACTTTGTCTCAACAATGTATTTTTATCAGTGGTATGAAATCCTGGAAATACCTTTGGGTCACCATTTGCAGAGAAGAACACTACATAGCTCTAACATGGGGATAATAACACATAGTTCTGTCTCAATGAATTCAAACCTAAACTATTCAAAACTAGTGTCACGATAGAGACTAAAAAAATACAATACATATATGAATTTCAATGCTAACTTCAATGCACCAACGCATGAAAAAACATAACACGCAAGACAAATACAAACGCCTAATCTGAAAGGATTGGGATTATTTTAAATATAGTAAATAGTTCAGTTATGAATTGGAGAAAACCAAGAGACCTTGGAAGTGGAATCCCAAGTGTCTCTCAACTCATGTGTATATTCATGATTTGGTTAATGTAATAAAAAATTCACATTGTGGAGTTACTCACCTATCCTGACATGGTATCAGAGCTAACTCCTCATTTTTGGCTACCCTTTCTTGCCTTATGTGGAGTACAAAAAAAGGTATGTTTTTGGTGATTATTTCAGCATCTTTTCATTAAAACTTACAAACTTCTTGCATCATGAACTAGGTATATAATAAGGAATTGTGACAAAATCTGTAAGATTAATATGAAAAATGAAAACACTAACAATTGTCATTTTCTTATGTAGGAAGAAGGAAAAACGAAAGATTGTTGTTCCAAAGGAAAGGATGAAGCCAGATTAACTGTTGTCCCTTTAGCGGGGAACCACATGCAAACAAGGAAAACCAAATCAAAGTGTATCAGCCAAGGAAAGGAGATGGAGATATCGGCTCAGCATAAGAAAGTAAAGAAATAAATAAGAACCAATAGTTTGGCGAATCCCTCAGGATCCTATGATCCTGAGGGATCGCTGCTTTAATTATTTTTGTACCTAGACATCTCCACCTTCGCCTATATAAAAAGGGGCAGCACTGTTAACCTAGGGAGTCGGTTATGTTTTTATGTAATTTTTCTAAAGTTTGAGAATTTGATCATTGACTCTCACTGAGTACTGATCCACTGTAATTCTGTCTTATGCATTAATACAAACTTGGTTACTATTTCATCTTTGATCCTGGAATAATTTCAAACGGTGTACCCCTGGAGGCTAAGGGCCCGACCCTGTAGGAACGCTTGCTCCTATACTATTACTTTTGGTTTATGCGTGGTTTTTCTTATCAGCTCTATTTGGTAATCTGATATGATCTGTTATTTTACATCACAGCTCTGTTACGTCTGAGTAATATCATTTCTGAGACAGTATATTAATTTTGCAACATATTATTGTTCCTTTAAGTGCTGACATAATCTTGTTGGTCTTTAGAGAATACTACTGTTGTTCGATTACAGAGTATCTGTGTTGTGCATTTATCCTTTGGTATTGTTGAATTCATCTTAGAAATTATATTTCTTTGCGATTAACTGAATTTATGAACGTTGCTGTTCCATTCTAAAAGACAGTCGTAATATTTGTAACTAAGGTTGCTAACTGGATTACCAAGATCAGATTACTATTAAGGTGTGTTGTGTGTTAAGTTGTTCTGCATGTATATTTGGCTTTCACGTGTTGTTCTATAGTCCATTATTAATCAATGTTGTTCTATTTCCATGTGCTACTCGATTCATCCTTAAACGTAGAGGATTGCCATTTGATTTCTGTAAGACCTAATTGTTGCATTTGATTTTGTAGACTAAGGTGTTGTTGCTTATTAAACTTAATTGTTGTTACAGTTTCTGTGTTGTTGTTCCATTTCTTAGTTGTTGTTCCATTTCTTATTTGTTGTCCCATTTCTTATTTGTTGTTCCATTTCCTACCATTTGCGTTATTGTTGCTTTGGTGTGAAGAATGATCTGAGACTGTAGTGGGCAGTGACACTTATTTTCTGGCTCCCAGATCAAGGACTTGTTCCCTGATTTCCTTTGGTCCCATCAGTTTACAAAGGGATGAATTACTGCTACTGAACCCTTGACTGATGAATTGCTTAGTTTTTTGAATGTGTGATTTAGCCTTTAAAAGTATTTTGCTGTAGTAGATTTCCTTTCAAGCATACATTTACTCTTGTATTTTCTTGAGCCCTATACTGCTAGCTTTACTCTGGAAAATGTGAGCCTCAGACTGAGACACTCTTTGAAATAACAAAATGTTCCTGGATTGACAAGAAATGTGAGGTAATTAGAGGTGAAAGAGACCAAATG
Source organism: Pinus taeda (assembly GCA_000404065.3). Lineage (NCBI taxonomy): Eukaryota > Viridiplantae > Streptophyta > Pinopsida > Pinales > Pinaceae > Pinus > Pinus taeda. Next base: position 96,143 of record APFE030178705.1, read on the forward strand.
GATCAAAACTAGATAAACACCCAAACCTCTACATTGAAGTACCTCATCGTCGATACTGTAGCAAATGCGCCTATGAAAGCAATTCCTCTTCAACATATCCCTACATTCCACGGTCTTACATCAGAGGATCTAGATGCATTTCTATTTGAGTTTGATGTGTTGTGCAGGGGTTATGACTACACCACTGACCCCCAGAAACTGAAATTATTCCCCTCTACATTAAAGGGGGCTGTTTTGAGATGGTTCACGGGATTAGGTGGCGGTGTTATAAATAACTGGGATCAAATGAAAGGATATTTTCTAAAAAATATTAGGACTATTGCCTGTCGAGGGAACTAAAAGACAAAATATTCCAGATGGTAGCTAGACAAAATGAAACATTAGAGGAGTATGTGGAATTATTTCAGTATAATATTCAAAGATCTCCTTATGCATCACTACCTTTACCCGATAATGTGTTAAAAACAACCTTAATTAGAGGAATGAAAGAACAACGGATTGAAACATGAAACATTATGGGAAAAGGAGATATTTATCAGGAAAATTTTGCCGACATTATTGATCTATGTATCAGGAGCTCGAGAGGCAGCACAAGACTAAAACAGGCAGAGCATGATCGATTTGTAAGAGATAATAAAATTTTGACAAAAGGAGTAATGCGTGTAGAAATTGGAAATTTATTGGAAAATTTTAAAACTGATATACTAGGGACACTAACAACATAACTTGATATTATGCAGGCCAAGCAAAAGCAAGTGGAGGCAGAACAGAATTTGGCAATCTTCTATCCCCAAGGCAGAAAGAAGCATAGCCATAAGGAGTGTCCACTAGATGCAGTCTGAACATGCGCCATATGCACAAACGACCACCTTACCGAAAGTTGTCCCTCACTTCCCAGATTAAAAGTAGTATACAAGGAAGCAGAAGAGGAGCGAGAGTCGGTGTATCTTCTCAATCAGCGCCGTCAGTGGCAGCCGCGATAGTCTGGTAAGTTTTTAGACCTGACTTCTTCTTTTCAGTCTCCACAGTATAATTCTCAACAATATAGTATGTGGAAAAATCAACCTCAACCCCTTTTCCCAAATTGGTCACCACATTCATTTCCTTCATCAACCCAGTGGCCGAATCAAGCAAGCCAATGTAATTGGCCAAATTTCCCTTATGCCCCACCATATTGGAAAAGTAATGTTTATCTAGAACAATGGACCCCTCCTACTTCACAAAATCAAGCCTGGCAGAGAAACTAGCAAAGACTGATGCATCAGCCTGTAGGAACCATTTCGTTCCCTCAACCTACACTGCCAGCTTTACAACAAAATCCCCAGTCTAACCTGAGACCGCAACTCCCAGCCCAACCCAACCCCAATCCAAATAACAGACTAGTTGAATATGTCCAAATAGTAGAAACACCATAAATAGGAGTCGATCTGAGGGAGTGTAATGATCTTTAGCTAAGATCTGGGCGCATTATTAAAACTGAGGGAGACAAGATAGTT